>JAJJLH010002429.1:0-22138 GCA_023806865.1 Isotricha sp. YL-2021a | reverse complement strand
CCCAATCCCCAACAAATTAAAAAATAATAAAAATTCAAAAGTCTAATAAAAGAAAAATTAAAATCATTATTAAAAGAAATAATTATAAAAAAATTTATATTTTAATTTATATTTTTAATTTTTTATTCATTAAAATAATATTTAAATAAAAAAAATCAAATTAAATATTCTTCAATAATTCCTGAAGATAATAAATTAGATATATAATAATTTTATTCTGATAAAATTATTGATTAAATATTTTCATTCGAATTAGTTATAAATAAATCTTTGTTATTATTATATAAATAAAAACAAATATTTGATGAAAAAATGAAAGTAAATAAATTTAATAATATAAAATAATATTAACATATTTTAATTATATTTTTATCACAATATAAAATACCTTCATCATAATCAAAAACTAATTTAGAATTATTTTTATAAAAAAATCATATTTTTCATGGGTTTTTCATTTTTTCTACATTCATCAACAAAATATAATTCAATTAATTGATTAACTAAATAAATAATGGATGTGAATTTTTATTTTTATTTAATAATTAATTATCATTGTCATATATTAGAATAAATATATAGGGTTTTTTAAAAGGGATTTTTTATTTATTATTTTTAAATAATAATACAAATTTTTATTATTTTTTTTGTATAATTTAATTTTATTTTTTATGACATCTAATACAGTTGAACAAATTGAAGAAAAATTAGAAAATTATGAAAAGGAATATAAAAATCAAAATGAATCAATGTGTAATAGAATAAAAAAATATGCAGAAAATGAATCAAATTATCAAAATCAAATATCAAATTTAACAAACCAATTAAATCAAATTCAAAATGAAAATATGTTAATAAGTAATAATTCAAATAATATTCAATATAAGTATAATTTGTTAAAAAATGAATATGAAAGAATGATTGAATGTTTTAATTCAATTCAAAGAAATTATGAACAATTAAGAATTAAATATAATGAAATGGAAGAAAATTCTAAGGTTATGAATAATCAATTTAATAATATGAATTTAAATTTACAAAATAAAGAAAATGAAATTATGAATTTAAAAAATAAATTAAATAAATCTAATAGTGATTATGAATATTTAAATAATAAATTTCAATATGTAAATAAAGATAATAAAAATAATTCTTTAAATTCAAATTATTTCCAAAATCAAATAAATGATTTAAATAATCAAAATACATTATTACAAAGTGAAAATAAGAAATTAAATGTACATTTAAATTTGACAAAAGAAAAATATGATGAATTAAATATTCAATTTTCTGATATATATACTAAATATAATCAATTATCAAAAGATAAATATTTTCTTGAACAACAAAATACAAGATTTCAAATTGAAAATGAAAATTTATTAAAAGAAATAGAAAGATTAAAAAATGAAATAAAAAAGTTTAATCAATATAAAGAAAATTATGATAATAATTCATATAAAAATAATAGTGATTTAATTAAATTAAGAGGAGATTTAGATAATATAACTTCTATTTCAAATGAGAATATAGATTTAATTTCTAATTGGATTGATAATTATTTACATAATGTTTATTTTAATCAAAATACCAATTATCCAGAAATAAATTTATATTCAAATAATAATATTAAATTTGATAAAATAAAAGAATCATTATTTAGAAGTAAAAAATTAATTGATAAACAAATAATTGATTTAAATAATCAAATAAAAGATTTAAAAAAAGTAATATTAAATTGTAAGGATTCCAATTTTAAAATTAATAAAAATTTAGAAAATATTCATCAACATTTAAAAGATGAAATTGAAGATGGAAAATATTTTAAATTAAATAAATTTAATATAGATGGTGATTTATTTTCTGATATAGAAGATATGATAAATCAAACATTTACTTTATTAAAAAGAATAAAAATATCAAATGAAGATAATTGTGTTGATAAATTAATAGATGATAATTGTATTTTAAGTAATAATAATCAAGAATTAAATGAAAAAGTTGAACAATTATATAATGAAAATTGTATTTTAAATGAAAAAATAAAAGAAATTTCTGAAAAAGAAAATAATACATCTTCAATTGAAGAAGATAATAAAAAATTATTAAAAGATAATATAACATTAATTAAAAAAATAAAAGAATTAAAAAAAAAAATAGCAAATTTAACTTCTGAATTTTCAACATAATAAAAAATTATAATAAATAAATTTATCTAATTTTTTTTTAAATAATTTAAATTTAATTCTTTTTTTTTATATATAATGAATAAATTTAAATTAGTTTAAATTAAAAATGATGAATAATCAAAATATAAATATAAACCCAAATCAATTAAACCAAAATCCAGAAATGATAAATGTGAATCAAAATATAAATTTAACTCAAATGAACCTAGTTCCACAAATACAAAATATGAATATTCAAAATAATTTAAAAATGAATCAAAATTTCATTTTTCATCAATTAATTACATGTATTGATAATTTAGATATATACAATTTAAAAACATTATTATCAGAACATCAATTTTCTCTTCAAACAAAGAATATTTTATTAAATAAAACATTATTGATTTATTTGACTCATTATTCAAAAATAAATTTATTACCATTAAAACAAATAATATCATTATTACTTCAATATAAAGCAAATCCAAATTTAAGAATAAGATTTAATAATCAAAATACATTTTCAAATAATAATTATGCCTTATTTTCAATAGTAGATAAAAATGATATAGAACTAGTAAAAATTTTTTTAGATAATGGAGCAGAAATTAATATATGTGATTGTAATGGTAGAAATTGTTTATTTTACTTAATGAAAGTAGCTAATACAAATAATAATTTAATTGATAGAAAACCATTATGTTCATTATTATTAGGAAGAGGAATAAAAATGAATTTAAATGATAATAATGGTTTCACTCCTTTAATGGAAGCAATAAATAAAAATTATAATTCAATTATGGATATGTTTATTAAATTTGGAGCAGATGTTAATATTATTAATTTTAAAAATGGAAATACTGCAATGCATTATGCAGTTATGAATAAAAATAGAGAAGCAATTTGGACTCTTTTAGGTAAAGGAAAATGTGATTTAACTATTAAAAATAAGAATAATGAAAGTGTTATTGATTTAGTTAAAAGAATGAATAATTCTAGTAATAATGATATTTATGATATGATTATGAATTATGTTAATATTGGTAAAGAAAAAGATGAAAGTGATGAGAAAGATAAAAATAATTGTAATAATAATAAATCTTCAGATGAAAATGAACAAATGTTTATTTTTCCTAAAGATGATATTACTTCAAGAGTTGAAATTCCTTTTACTTTTCAAAATAATGGAAATTTAAATCAAAATTTAAATGATAATGAATCTGCATCAACTAATGGAACTACAATATCAAATAGTACAAATCAATTTCATTCATTTATTAAATTTCAAAATACTCCTACTTTATATTTAGATATTTCTGATGAGACAAATCAAGAAAAATTAATTTGTGATGGTTTAGAAACTGAAAATCAAAATTTAAATATTAATATTGGAAAAAAACAAAATCAATTACTTAGTTTAAATAATGAAAATGAACAGTTAAAAAATGAATTATTGAAATTAAAAAATGAATATATTAAACAAAGTAATGAAATTAATATGTTAAATGAAAAAATTAAAAGTGAAGAAATTAAACATATTCAAAGAATACAAGAAGAACAAAATAAAGTTGATTTAAATGATAAAGAAATTAAAAATATGATTTCTAAATTTGAATTATTAAAAAAAAACTCTGATAATAATAATAATATAAATAATAATTTAAATAATAATTTAACAGATGAAGAAAAAAATCAAAATGAAAGAATTCAATATTTATTAAATAAATTTTCATTTGAACAATTTTCAAATGAAGATATATATAAAAATTTAACAGAAGATTTAAATGATTTTTATAGATATAATAAATTAATATGTGATAATAATTTAATAACAATAAATAAAATAATATCTCATATAAATGAATTAATTGAATTTGAATGTGATGTAAAATTATATGGATCTTATGCAACAGGAAGTGCTTTATTATGTAGTGATATTGATATTGTAATAATACCAAATAAAGAAATTTTTTCTAATTTTTCTAAAAATAATGATTCTTTTTATATGACTTTTATTCATAATTTAATACTTAAATTAAAAAATTCTATTTTTACAAAAGATATTTCTTTAATTAATGATAAATATATTATTCAACCTATTTTAAAATTAGAAACAAATGAAGATTATAATGAATTAACTTTTAATATTTATATTCTTGATAATTCAAATTCTCAAAGTTATGAAAATGAAAATAATGATAATAGTTTAATTCAAAGTATAAAAATGTTAAATGATTATAATGAAAAATTTCCAAAAATTTTTCTTCCTATTTTAGTAGCAACTAAACAATTATTATATAATAGTTCATTAATATGTAATTATCATAATACTACAAATTATGATATTCCTAATATAGGAGGAATTAGTTCTTATGCTTTAAATATTTTAATTATTGATTTTCTTGAAAAATATTATAAAACTGAAAAAGAAATTTCAAGTTTAGGAAAAGTATTTTTTGATTTTTTAAAAACTGATGGTTTATTATCTTTTGAAAATTCAACTAGAAAAATTGTAATTTTAGATTATAATAATCAAAATATTAATAATGAAGAAATTTTAAATTATCATAAAGAAGGAATGAATGATATTATTATAATAGATCCTTTTAATATTAGAAATAATTTATCTGAAAAAACTTTTAGATATTCTAGTATTAAATTAGCTTTAATGATTGGTTATTGTGTTGCCAGAGATAATTGTGAATGTGGATGTCATTATAATGGGAATAATATTCATAATGATAATGGTCATTGTATTTTAAATAAAATTTTCAAAACTGTGAAAAGATTAACAAATAATTCTATGAATTAATTATTTTTTTTCATATAAAAAAAAATTTAAATTTTTTTTTTACATTTCAAATCTTATTCAATTTAAAATAATAGGTTTTTATTTAATAATTTTAATTTATATTTTAATAATTTTTCAAAGAGTTTTTGTTTATTTTTTAGAAATTAAATCCATCTCCAAAATTATTCATATTTGAATTATTATTTCCTTGAGAAAAATTATTATTATTCATATTGTTATTATTATTATTATTATTCATAGAAAAATTAAAATTATTTTCATAATTCATAGTATTTTTATGATTTAAATCAATATTTCCATAAGGATTAAATATTTGTTGTTGATCAAAATCATAAGTATTTTTATTAATCATTCCAAAATTAAAATCATTTATTGGTTTTGTTTGAGGTAAAGTTGGATTATTTTTTTGATTTTTATTATCATTATTTCCAAAATTAAATGTAGTAGTATTTACAATATTACTAGTATTATTAAAGTTAAATGTTGAAGTATTATTATTATCATTATTTTGATTATTAAAAGAAGTTTGTTGAAGTGATTTAGTTTTTTTAACATAATCATCATAAGAAAATTGATGATTATTATCATTTGGAGTATTATTTTTATTACTTATTATATTATTTACATTATTATTAATTTGATTATAATTATTATTATTATTATTATTACTTTGAAATTTCCCTCCAATAATAAAACCACTTTCTTCATAATAACCATTATTATTATAATTATTCATATTAATAATATTACTTTTTTGAAAATTATTATTATTAAAATTATTACTATTATTATTATTATTATTCATATTATTATTATTATTTCTATTTTGATAATTTTCATAAGAATATTTTTCCTTTTTTTTAATTTGAGGTAAAGAACTAGGATTTAACCCTTGTAATAAACGAGAAGCTCTACAATATTTAGCTCCATCATAATTAATTGGACTTTTTTGAAAGCCTTTATTTAATCCTTCCATTTTTTGAGTAACATTCCCAAATTTACTAAAAAAATTAGAACAAGAATCAAAAAAAATTTTTTCCTCATTTACAAGATTACAAATAATAGGATTTAAAATTTGATATCTATAATCTAATAAATCTTGAATAATCCTATAAGAATAATTAGACATTTGTATAAAATCACTAGCAGCTTTTTTATATTTACCATCATTTCTTTCAAATTTTTCAATATCTTTAATATCTTCATTTTCACCTTTTGATAATTTATTATTTCTATCTTTAACTAATTTTTCCATTTTTTCATCATAATGATCATAAACTTTTCTTGCTTCTTCTCTATTAATTAAAGAATTTTGAACTTCATCAAATTTATTTTTCCATTCTAAATTTCCTTTTTGTATTTTATTAATATTTTCACATAAATTTAAATATGATGTTTCTATTTTTTTATGTGAATCACATACATCTATTATAAATGGAATATAAATTGAATTTCCTTTATAACTTTCTTTTAAATTGTTATATATTGATTCACAAAAATTTTTTAATCCCATTGTTTGATTTGGGAAATTTTTTATTATTGTTGTTATAGTTTTCATTGAATTCATTATTGAATTTAATTCTTCTACTTTTAAATTAAATTCTGTATCAACTGTTCTTGGACCATTAAAAAATTCATATATTGCTTGAGTTGCTTTTGTCCATTTATTTGGCATTTTTTTATTTTTTTTTTATTTTTTTTCTAATTTTAGGGATAAAAAATAGATTTTTTTTTATTTAGTAAATTTGAATTATGTGTAATTTTTTTTTTAGTTTTAAAGTTAATTTTATATTTTTTTAGGTTATTTTTTATACATCTGTTGTTGCCATTTCTTGAATAATTATATTTTCGTGTTTTTGTAATAAATGATTCCATAATTCTTCTTCATTAAAACAATTAAATGGACATTCTTTACAATAAAAATGTACAACTGGACATTCAGAAATATGTTTTTCATAATTTTTTATATCATTAAATATATTTTTACAATGATTACAAAACATTTTTATTTCTTTATTTAAAATTAATTTACTTATTAATTCATTTGAATTTGTTTTAAATGGATTTGATAAACATATTGGACAAATATTATTTTTATTTTTTTCTTTATCAACACAATTTTTACAAAAAAGAGAATTACAATTTTCACATTCTTCAATATCATTTAATAATTCATTACAAATTTTACATTTTATTACATTTAAATTTGTTAAAACGATATCTTGACTAAAATCAATAGTACTCATTAATTTTTTTTAAAATTTTATTTTAATTATTATTTAAAAATGCTTGAAAATATAAAAGAAGAAAGTGAAAATAAAATAGAAGAAAATAAAGAAAATAATAAAACTTCAAATCCAATTATAATAAATAATCTATTTGCTCAAATTTTATCAATTCAAAATAATCTTTCAGTGTATATTAATTTAATTAATCAATAAAATATTTAGTTCTGAATTAATTGCAAATAATATTTGTTCTATTTATTCAAAAGGAATTTATTCTTTAATACATTCAAAAGAACCAGAAGAAGATTCGGCTCATATAAAATTATTTTTTAATTGTCCTAAATCATTTTATGAAAAATATAATAAAAATCATATTGAATTAAAAGGAATTTTTGGTATTAAAACTTTATCTGGTTTCTTTAATGAAATTGATTTAGAATTAGATAATGATATTAAAGAAGATGAAATAAAAGAAGATTTAAATGATTTTGATGAAAATAATAAATCAGTTGAAATAATAAAAAGAAATAATGTTACTAAAAAAATTTTAAGACATTTACGTAATTTATTTGAAAATTTTGAATCAATTGCAGAAGAATTAATATCAAAAATAATAAATATATCAAAAGTAAATAAATCAAATGAATTAAAAAAAAAAAATCCTGAATATTATGAAAAAATGAATGAAATTTTCCATAAAATTGTAATTAATCAAACAATTGATTATTATTATTTTACATATGAAGATTTTATTCTTATTTTTTGTAGAATAATTAAATATTATACTGGTTTACAATTAAAATTACAATTTACAAAATTACCAAATTCATTTTGTTTATCAATTTTTGGAAATGAAGAAGAATTAAGTAAATTAGCAGAATATAATGAATATGAATTAAAATTAAAAAATTATGCTTATAAATATCAATTTTATTCAGATGAATATGAAAAGAAAAAAAAAGAAAATTTATCAACTGAAAATTCATCTCTTGAATTAGGAAATTTAATAACAAATACTAAAAGTAAAAATTTAATTGTTCAAGAATGGATTCCTTTAAAATATAATGAATTACATATTAATAATTCACTTCATTGGTCTCCTTATAAACCATATTCAAATGATAAAGAAGAAAAATTTCAAAGATATGAGAAAAATGATGATTATCATGAATGTAATATTTCAATTGATAATGATGATATTTGTTATAAATGTTCTAAATTTAGAAATATTGATAAAATTAGAATAATATATAATATTGTTGATAAAATTATTAAAATTAATTATATGATTGATGAACAGTTAATTAAATATATTTTAATACAAAGAAATTATGTAAGTTATCAAGAAAAATTATCTTTTAAAAATCTAATTTTAAATAATTTAAATATATTTAATAATAATAAGACAATGGAATTTGTAATGAATATAAGAAATTTTTATGGTGAAATAGTTTCATATTATTTCTTATGGATAACAAATTATATTAAATGGTTAACTTTTCCAACTATAATTGGTTTATTACTTTATTTTAAAATATTAATTATTCAACATGAAGATTTTGAAGAAATAAATAATTTAATATATGGTACTTTAATGATATTATGGGCAACTTTATTTTATAAACAATGGATTCAAAAAGAAAAAATATATAATTATATATGGGGAACAGAAAAATTTTCTCATATTGAACCAGATAGAGAAGACTTTATTCCAGATAATACAAAAAAATTAATGTTTTATCATGATTTTCCTTATATAAATCCAATTAAAAAAAAAATAAAAATTACAATATCATATTTAATTTTATTTTTCATGTTATTAACAACAATATTTTGTGTATATTTTATTTTTTTCACAAAATTAATTCTAATTCAAAAATATCCAAGATACTCAACAATAATTGGTTTTATAATATCAATGATTAATAGTATTCAAATAAAATTATTAAATTATACATATAAAAATATTGCAAATTCATTAAATAATTGGGAAAATTATCAAAAAGAATTTTTAAGTAAAAATTCATTAGCAGTTAAAATAATATTATTTGATATAATAAATAATTACTTTTCAATATTTTATATTGCTTTCTTTAAAAGAACAAATTTCTTAGGAAAACCAATTGAAGAATGTATTGGTTTTGATGGAAATGATTCTTGTTTTGAAGAAATAAGAATTCATTTACAAACAAATCATTTAATGACTTTTTTATTTGATTTAATAGAAATAGGAATTCCTTTTTTAAAACAAAGAGCAAGAAAATTAATATTAAAAAAAAATATAAATAAAGAAATTATAATTCATAATTTAGAACATCAAATGATAAGTGATTCATATGATGATATAATGTTTGAATATGGAAAATTAATTATTCATTTAGGTTATGTTATTTTTTTTAGTGTCGCTTCTCCCTTAACTCCAATTTTAGTATTTTTTTTAATTTATTTTGAAAGAATTTGTGATACTTATAAAATTTTTTATTTACAAAGAGTTTCTTTTATTGGAATGAGTATTGGATTAGAAATTTTTAATAATATTATTCATTCTTTTATTTATTTAGGTTATTTTATTAATATTGGTTTAATTGTTTTTGGTGATAGTTATTTTTTACCTGATATTAGTTTTGAAATTAAATTAATTATTTTTATTTCTGGAATTATTTTACTTAATATTTTATGTAATGTTATTAATTGGAATATTTTACCTTATTGGTTTTTTCATTTAGATGAAATTAAAGAATTATATCAAAAGAAATATTTTTTAAGAGGAAGAAATAATTTACCTCATTTTAATTTATTAGAAAAATTATTCCCTGATTCTATAAATGATGAAAGTAAAGATTCTTCTATTCAAGAAAATGAAATAAAAACTGATAAAATAAATTAAAAATTTTATCAAAATAATATTATTTAAAAAAAAATAAAAAAATATATTTTTTTTATTTAAAAATAAAAATTATAATAATAGATAAAAAAAAATATTTTTTATGATTTAAAAAAAAATAAAAATTAATTTTTATTCTTTGATAATTGGAATTATGGTTGATAATGATTTAAATAAAATGAATTCTTTCATAAATAACAATAATAATGATGATGAAGAAAATAGAATAAATTATAAATATACATCAAGAGAAGAAATAATTAATTGGATATATGAATTAAATTCTGATGAAAGAATAAAAGCTTTTTCAATAACAAATGATAAATTAAGTGAATTAATTCAAAAAATGTATATTAAATTTACTTCATGTAGTAAAACAAAATTTAAATTAACTTTTGATAAAGATTTTTATAATATTGATTCATTAAAACAATTTCATAGTAAAAATGATAATGAATTAAGTATGAATGAAGAAAAAATGGCAGAAAAATTATTTTTAAAAGAAATTAGATTTTATACAATTAAAGATAATTATGATACTATTTCTTTATCATCTGATTTTTTTTTAGATAAAACAATGGTAATTTATTATTTTGATTTATTTTCAAAAAAAAAATTTTTTTCAACTATGACAAAAGTTGTTTTTGATAATAAAGATAATTTTTTTAAATGTAAATATCCATCTTGGTTTAAAATTAAAGAATATTATTCTTTACCAGAAATTATTGTTGCTCATTTTGAAGTTATTTTAAATATTAAATTTTTTACTTCTAATAAAAAAAATAGTTTAAAAAATCAAAATGAATTATATGATAGTTTTTTTGAAAAAAAAAAAATAGTAAAAGAATATTTAGATAATTTATCAAAAGATAATAATACAATTGGAAAAATTATTAAATTAAATAATATTATTAATGAAGAATTTGATAATAAAATAAAACAAATAAAAGAAAATAAAAGTCCAAATAAATATTTTAAAACAAATAATTCTTCTTTTGAATTGTTTCTTCCTGAAGAAAATGAAGATGAAAAAAAAAAAGTTTTATATGATAAATATATTCATAGAATAGGAATTGATAGAGATGATAAAGTCGTTGAAGAATTTATTTTTTGTCCTTTTACTAATTTAAATACTTGTGAATATGAAATTGAACAAAGAATTATAAATGAATTATATAAATTAGGATATGAAAAATATTTAGAACATTTTATTGATGAATTTAGTCAAGATAATGAAAAAAATAATAAAAAGAAAAAAAAGAAAAAAAAAGGAAAAAAAGGAAATAAAATGTTACAAGAAGAAGAAAAAAAAGAAGATTTAAATAATAAAATTATTCAAAATAATAATAATATAAAAGAAAAAGATAAAATAATAAAAGAAGAAATAAAAGTAAATGATAATATTAAAATTGATGATTCAAATCAAAAAAATCATATTAAAGAAAAAAATAATAATATAGAAGAAAAAGAAAAAAATGAAAACGAAAAAGAATCAATTATAATAAAAGAAGATATAAAAATTGAAGATATAAAAAATGAATATGAAAATATGAAAAATGATAATAATAATAAAAAAGAACAAAAAAATAAAAAAAACGAAATCCAAATAAACAAAGATAATAAATTAACCCAAAAAGAGATAAAACAAATAAAATCAAATTTTTTCAATAATAACAATTTCAAATCAATAAATATAAAACCAATACAAAATCCAAAAAAAACACAAAAATTACATAATTTAATATTAACAAGTATAACACAAATGACAAATTCATTAATATCAATAAAAGATTTAAAATATAATAACATATTATATTTATGTCAAAAAATAAAAGATTGTTTTCAATGTGAAATTTCAATAGAAATATATGGTTCATATTCAACTGGAATGGAAATTGAATCAAGTGATATTGATATATCAATTAATCTTATGAATGAAGAAAAAATGAAAAATACATCAAAAGAAAATTTAATAAATGATTTAAATAATTTTTTATCAAATGATTCAATTTTTGAAAATTTATTTCCAATTACTGCAACTTCTGTTCCTATATTAAAATTAGTTATTAATCAATATAATATTAAAACAAAAGTTGATTTAACTTTTAATTTAGAAAATACAAAAAATATTATAAATTATTATACAAATATTTTAAAAAAAAATCCTGAAATAAAACCATTAACTTTAATAATAAAAAAATTAATAAAAAAAAATCATTTAAATAGAGTTTTTGAAGGTGGATTATCATCACATTCTATTTTTATTATGGTTGCTTCAAATATAAAATTTTTAAAAATTAATAATAATAATAATAAATTAAATTTAGGAGAATTATTACTTGATTTATTAAGATTTTATGGTTATGTTTTTAATTATACAAATACTATTATTGATATTACTAAAAATAATCCTTATGTTATTTCTCAAGAATATTCTAAAATTCCTATTTTTCTTGATCCTATTTCTAATATTAATATTTCTAAATCTTCTTATCAATTTGATAAAGTTAAAGATTTGTTTTATAATACTTATACTTTGTTAGTTCAAAATGAAAATGATTATGAAGAAGTTTTTGAAAAACAATTTGGGAAAATATGATAAATTTTAATATTTGTATATTGATGATAATAATAATTTTTATAATTATATCACATATAATAATTATTTATTTTTAAATTTAATAATATTCTATAATATTTTTTTTAGATGGTTTTAAATAATTAAAAAAAAGCATTTTAAATAAAATTTAAAAAAATCAAAAAAAATATAACCCACATATTAAAACTCTCCATCATATTTATTAATCTCATTATCATCTTCTATATTTTTTTCTTTTTTTTCCTTTTCTTTAGAATCTTCTTCAGGCATTTTAAAATTATCATTATTATTATCAGGTTTTTTTCCTTTAAGCAAAAAATAAATTTTTTCTACAAAATCCTGAATAGTCCAAATTCTAATTTTCCTATTAGACTCACAAATAGTAGCATCTAAAATTTCTTCTTTTTTCTTAATGACATCCCTAATAACATTTCTCAAATCAATAGTACCTCTTTCTTTATCTTCAAATTCCTCATACAATTTCTTAATATTATCATACATTAAAGCAGCATATTCATAAGGTAAAATATTATCTTTATTAGGTAATGAAATATTACAACCTTTAGAAATTAATAATTTAACTTCTAAATAATGATCATTTAATACTGCAAGATGTAATGGTGTATTTCTAATAAAAGTAGTTTGCTTATTTAAATTCCTATCATCTTTATTAATTAAATTTTTAGTAACATCTAAATTACCTTCTTTAGCAGCTTGGAATATTGTCATAAAATATGGTTTTACTGAAGGATCTCTTACGATTTCAATTGGTAATTTATTTTGTGAATTTCTTGTATTTTTCAATTTATCATAATCAGCATCATACATACATAAAAAATAAACTGTATCCTTATTCCCATGGAAAGCTGCATAATGTAAAATATTCCATCCTCTAAAATCAACACTATATAAATCCCCATCAAAATCTAATAAAAATTTAATACATTCAGTATTTCCTTGTTTAGCTGCTAAATGCATAGGAGTACAACCTAATTCATCTTTATAATTAGGATTACTTTTATTTTCTAATAAATATTTTACTATATCAGGATAATTATTATATGAAGCTAAATGAAGTGGTATTCTCTGATTATTTGAATATGTATCAATTAAAGCTTTTGTTTCTACTAAAATTTTCACTGATTGTAAATCACCTAAATCACATGCATAATGTAAAGCACTCCATCCATTAGAATCTTTTATATTTGGATCAGCTCCCATATCTAATAATTCTTTTAATACTTCATATTTATTTCCTTCTTTATCATCATTTTCTATTATTTTATGTATTGGTGCCTGTGAAAAAATTGATCTTTTCTCATTTATATCTTCACCAAAATCTACTAATTCTTTTATATTTTCAGATTCACCATTTTTTGCTGCTGTGTTTAAATTTGTTAATACTTTCCTTACGAAATTATCTTTTGATAAATCTACTGGTAATTGTCCATTATCATTTTTTTTGAATTTATCACCACCGTAAAGAAGTAATTTTTTAACTATTCTAAAATCACCATTAAAAGCACTAATATGTAAAACAGTATTACCATTATTATCACCAGTATTAATAATTTCTTTTATTTTTTCTTTTAATTTCTTATTAAATAAAGGTTCTAAATCTTTTTTAATAAAATGATCACCTAATAAAGTCATTAATTCTCTTTCTAATCTCATACATCTTCTAGGATCATCAGAAACTCTTTCTTTCTTAATTTCTAAAGCTTGTAAATCTTGATAAATTTGTAAATAATCATCCCATGATTCATTCATAGTAAAAAAATTAAATTCTAATATTTGATATATTACTTTATATGATAATGGAAATTTTGATATTGCTGATAAATGTAATGGTGTTTGTTGATCTGGTTTATCTTTTTCTTTTAAACCTTTATATAAAACATCAATAAATTCATTTATTAAACGAGTTGCTTCATCTTTTAAAGCTTTTTGTAATCTTTTAAAATTATTTTTATTTATTTCATTTTGATGAACTGCTCTACTTAATTTTCCTTTTACAATATCTAATTTAGAAAAACCAAATTTTTTTTTTATATTATCTACATTGTTTATTGATTTTAATTTCATTTTATATCTTATGTGATTTAATAAAATTGAAAGTAATCTTGAATGACCTCTATAACCTATTATATGCCATGTTGATTGATTATATTCATCACAATATAAATGATCTGCATCATATGTTAATAGGAATAAAAATATATTAGGGAAATTTAGAAATGCACTTATTTGTAATGGACTTCTTTTTCCATCTTCTGTAAATGAGTTATTTATTATTTCAGTATTGTGAGATATTGAATTTGTTTTTTTGTTAAATTCATCTATTATTTCTGTTAATTTACCTTTGTATGTTAAGTTACATAAATTAAATTTCCCATTTGTTTTTTCATTTGATAAATTTTTCAATGTTATTGTTTTATTAAATAAACTTTGATTATCAACATTATCACCCATTTAAATTAAAAAAAAAAAAATTTAAAATTAAAAACAAACCCCAAAAAAAAAAATATAAAAAAATAAAAAAATTCAAAAAAAAAAAAAAAAAGAAAAAAATATGAAAAACCTAAATCAATATTTAATAATAACATTCCTCCTTTACGAAATCAACTCTCTTAAATTTTCATTTACAATTCCAGGGAAAGAAAATTACTGTGTAGGTGAATACCTAACAGAAAACACAGTAGCGTTATTTTCAATATTATCAAAAACTCTTCATTACACATGTCAAATCCATGATCCAAAAAATAAATTAATATATTCAAAACCAGGAGAAAATGAATTAAAATTATCATTAACAGCAACAGAAAGTGGAAATTATCAACTTTGTATATTAAATAATGAAAAAAAAGAAATTGAAATTGAATTCGAATTTTTAAGTGGAATTCAAGCACAAGATTATACTGATATTGCAAAAGAAAGTAATTTAAAACCTGTTGAAGCTTCTGTTAAAAAAGTTGAAGATACTATTAATTTGTTAATTAAGGATTTAACTTCTGTTACTAAAGAAGAAGATAGTACTTTAGCTGAGAATGATAATATTAATAGTAATATTATTTCTTTTTCTGTTATTACTTTAGGAGCTATGATTTTAATTGGAGCTGTTGAAACTTTGTATTTGAAAAGATATTTACATAAAAGGAAAATTATTTAATGTGATTTCTATTTTTTTTTTTTTTTGATTTTTTTTTTTTGGTATGTAATTTTTTGTTTTTCTTTTTTGAAAATATTAAATGATATAAAATTATTTATTTTAAAAGGATAAAAATATTTTTTATATAAAAAAACTTTTTTTTTTTTTTGATAATAATTAATATGGAGATGCCTTTATTTCAATTAATTCGAACTAATAGATTATCAGATAGTGATATATTATCAAATAATAAAAAAGAATTTGATGATGAAAAAGATGATAATAATAAAATAATTTATCGTCCAAATATGAAACATAGAACAACAAAAAGAAAACAAGTATTTGGAAAAGAAAACATTCTTCACATATTTAATCACTATTCCCAAGAGCAAATATATAAAAAAGGTTTTGAAATATTTAAAAATCCAGAAAGAACAATAAATGATAATGAATACGTAATAGAATTATTATATAATTTAAATCCATTTTCAAGAAGAATAAAAGAAGTAGAAAAAGAACATACAAGAGATTTAATATCAAAATTATCTTTTGCAATGAAATATGAATATTATTCAAAAGATAATATTATATATAGATACGATGATTTAGCAGAAAATTTTTATGTTATTTTATCAGGAAAAGTTGATTTATTAGTACCAAATGAAGAAACAATAAGATTAACTGAAAATGAATATTATTTATATTTATTAAATTTGAGAAAATATAATGAATTTGTATTATTAAATAAAACAATAAATAAGAATATGGAACATTTTCCTATGAGTGAAAGAAATTTTGATATTTGGATAAGAAGAGCTTATGTTACAGCAAAAGAAATAAATAATAATAAAAGAATAATGGAAGAACAAGAAAGAGAACAAAAAGAAAGAGAAAATAATTATTTAAATATAAACTCATCAAAACGAAATAGTATATTAAATATATTAAATCCTGAAAATTCAAATTCAAATACAACATCAAAAAGAAAAAGTATAATAAATTCTCCTAATTCAATTAAAAAATTAATAAGTAAAAAAATTAATTTTAATGATTATTTACCATTTGAAAATGAAGATGAAATTAGATTAGCATTAGATTTATATACTGAAGTAGAAAATACAGTTATTATTATGAATAAACCAACTAAAATAAATAAAAAAATTGCTAATAATGTTTCTACTAAAGATTATATTAATAGAATTAAACCAATTTATCAAAAAGATGATAATTTATTTAATGTAAGAAAAAAACCTGTTTTATTATATAATTATTTCCAAGCTGAAAGTATTGGACAAGGAGAACAATTTGGTGAAATGATGACTGATCAATCTTTTGTTAATGATGATAATAAAAGAATTGAAAGTGTTATTTCTAGTAATGATACTCATTTAGCAATTTTAAATAAAAATTTATATAATGATATATTAAGAAATATTATTGAAAAAAGTAGGAAACATGCTTTGGATTTTTTACTTAATTTAGATATATTTAAATATGGAAATAAATCAATTTTTATGAAAAATTTTTCTACTTTTTTTAAAAGAAGAAATTTATATTATAAAGATATTTTATATAAAGAAAATGGGATTATTGATAATAATCATGTTATTTATTTTATTAAAAATGGACAATTTTCTACAATAGCAAAAAAAAGTTTAAAAGAAATTGATAATATTTTATTAAAAAGTAGTTTAAAGAGAAATATAAATAAAAATGAAATTGATAAATTAGAAGTATTAAAAGATTATGTTATTAAAAAAGATATTAAATTTGAATCTTTTGGGAAAAATGATATTTTAGGATTAGGGGATTGTGGTATTGAAAATAAATATATTT
The DNA here is from genome assembly GCA_023806865.1 of Isotricha sp. YL-2021a. NCBI lineage: Eukaryota > Ciliophora > Litostomatea > Vestibuliferida > Isotrichidae > Isotricha > Isotricha sp. YL-2021a. The sequence continues at coordinate 4,460 of JAJJLH010002429.1, read as the reverse complement.
ATACTTTATTTTGTAATTCTCCTGAAGCAACAGTTTTTGAAATTCATATTACTTTTTTTAAAATGTTATTAAATCTTGATAAAACTATTTTAGAAAAAGCAAAAGAAATTCAAAAAATAAAAAGTGATATTTTATTAAAGTTATTATATAGACAAAGAGAATCTATATTAAATTTTATGAAAAGTAAATTAAAAGATATTAATTTATTTGATTCTAATAGTAATAATGTAAAATTAAAATATTCAAAAAAAAATTGTGTTATAAAATTAAAAATTAATTCTGATGATAATTATGAAAAAAATAATAATAAAAAAAAGAATAAAATTCTGCCAATCTTAAGTGATATAAATATTTTTGAAAAAAAAATTCAAAAAAGAATTGAATCTTCAAATATAATAAATAAAATAAATAAACCATTAAAAGATGGAATAGAAATGGAAAAATTAATGAAAGATCAAACAACTCAAACTAATATTATTTCACCTAATAAAATTAATAATAATTTCTTAATAATTAATACTAATTTAAATGAGAGTTTAAATTCAAAAGATAAAAATATATTTCAAAAAACTTATTTTGAAAAAATGATGAAGAAAAGAATTGATAATGAAAATAAAAAAAAAATTCATTTTGAATTATCTGATAGATTTTCAAATAATTGTGATATTGATTTTTATTCATTTTCAAATAGTAAAAATCATAAATATATTAATCCACTTATTTATGATGATTTTGAAAGAAAATATAACACAATTAAATATTTTGATCCTTCAAAAGAAAATAATGAAAGTGATTCATATAAAATTCATTTTAATTCAAATTTAATAGATAAAAGAAAAAAGAAAATTTATGATGATAACATTAATTTTTCAGATAGTAAAATACAAAAATCAAAAAAATTAATTAATTTTAAAACTATTAATTATTCAACAGTTAATGATTTTAGAAAAGGACATCATAAAGAACTAAATCAAAAATTAAAAGATATTTATTATAATAATCGAAGGTTTAAAAAATTATATAAAATATTGAATAATGATAATAATACAAAAAAATTGTATTAATTATATATATAAATAATAGTATTATATATAAATATTTAATTTTTTAAAAAATGCAATGTTCAAAAATTAAAAATATTTTATATACAATTTTCTTTTTCATTCAATTTATTTCATTTTTTATTACAATATTTAAAAAAGATAAAAACTTCACACATGCATCAAAAATTTTTTTAAGTCTATATATTATATCATTATTTACTTTATTAATATCACATAAAATTATTCCTCATATATCATCAAAAATAATAACAAATAATATAGGAATAATAAATTCAGATAAAGGACAAGGATTATTATGTTTAATGATTGGAATAATATATATAACAAGTCATAATGTTTCTCATGTTATATTTTGTCTTTGTTCAATTGGATTAGGTTCAATTATTTTATTAATAGAATTATCAAAAAAAAAAATAGATAGAAAACAATTAAGAACTACTGAAACTAATTTAAATATTTCAAAAGAATCTAAAAAAATAAATGGTGGTACTCTTGATATAAGAATAGATGAATTAAATTCTAGTGAATAATTTTTTTTTTGCCAATTTAAAATAAAAAAAAATAGAATTTTTATTTTATTGTTAAATAAAATTTAAAATTTTATATTTTTTAACTATTAAAAGATTAATTTTATTGTTTAAATAAATGCAATTGTTCATTTATTTTTTTAAAATTTGTTAAAATTTCTTGAAATTCATCATAATTCATTTTAATAATATTAGATTTATATTTTTGAGTATTAATATCAAAAGAATTAATTTTAGTAACAATTTCTAATTTTTGCATTTTATTAGAATTTGCATTTCCATTTTGTTTATCAATAACAGAAACTTGCCAATTAAAAGAAGAGAATTTAGATTCAAATTTATTTTTTTTAAAATCATCAATTTTTTTATATAATAATTTTGCAATATCTTCAGATTGAATATTTTGATTATTAATACCTAATTTTTTAATTGGTTTCATTATCATTTTTAAATCATTTTCTTCATCACCAGTCAATAAAGGAATTAAGTCATTTAAAAATCTAAATAATTCAATTGATAATTGATAATTTTCTTCTTTATTAATTTTTCTATGACTTAAATTATCATTTAATGAAATTGATAAATCATTAATTGAAGGAGAATTATTTAATAAATAAATAAAATTTTGAAAAGAATCAACAATAGACATTAATTAATATATAAATAAAAAAAAATATTTTTAATTTTAAATTTTATGTCATTTTTCTTTTTATTAAATATATTAATTTTACTAATTTACATTAAAAATACTTTTATTAATCCTTGTTTACCTGTTCAAGAATGTAAAACAGATTTATCAAAAGTTAAATGTAGTGAATTTGGAAAATGTTTTTTTGATTTATATAATTATCTCATTCATAAAAATCAAAATAATTCTATTGAATTTTTAAAATGTGTTTGTGATGATGGTTATATTACTTTAAGTGATAAGGATGAAGTTAAATGTTGTTATAAACAAAAATTTCAATTAAATGCTTTTTTATATGAATTACTTTCATTTGGTTTTGGACATAAATATATTGGGAGAAAAGGTTTATTTTGGATTAAATTTTATATTGAAATTATTTTAATTATTATTATTGTTATTTGCTTTTGTTTTTATTATATTTCAAATAAAAAAAGAAATAATTATGAGTTAAATAATCAAAATAATATAAATGATATTTTTTCTATTAAAGAAATGATTATAAATGCATTATCATTTTTTAGTTTTATTACTATTATGATTTGGCAAATTATTGATATTATTTTATATGGGATTAATTTTTATAAGGATGAAAATGGAATTCCTTTAAAAAAATGGTAAATACTTTTACATTTTATATTTATATATTATTTTTTAATTATATATACTATTTTTATATAAATAAAAGTGAAGTTATTGAAGGAAAATTTGATGATGGAAATGGAAAATTAAGTTTTTATTAAATTTTCTTTTATTAGGTTTTTTTTAGTTATTTTTATTTTTTTTAAAAAATTGTTTTATTAAAGAAATATTTTTTTTAATTAATAATATTTTTTAATTGTAGATTAAATTATATTAAATATTGTTATTTAATACTCTTCTATTATTTCATATTTAATATTTGATTTGTTTGCAAAATAATGAATTTTAGATTCATTTGATTGATTTTTTATTTTAATTTGGTGATTAATATTATTATTAATATCATTATCATATATAGTTGGTTTAATTTCTCTAATTATTGTAGTTGGAATTGTTTCACCTACTATTTCTTGTAAATAAACAAATCCTGGTTTTGGTGAAATAATATAATTATTATCTGAGTCTATTTTATATAATTTATTTAGTTCTGACGAATATTGCAGATCTCTATTATTTCTTTGTTCTATTGTCATTTATCACCCCAAACCCGTATAGTGTTGCTCTCATAACATAAACAATCGCATTGTAACACAAATATTGCAGATGGTAAGAAATTACTCATTTAGGACGTATTCCTAATCCGCTTTCTAACAAAATACAGAATCTTAACCAAAACAAAAAAAAGTTTATACCCACAAAATATTTCTTCTTATTCAACAAATAATTTATTATTCTTAAACTTTAAACAATTTCCTCGTTTGACTTATTAAATATTTATTCGATTAAAAATAAAAGAAGGTATATTTCGGATTACTAACATAATCAGCCTCCACTTGCCTGGAGTATAAATTTCCCGCTTTCCTTTGTTTACCGCCTTCACTATATCATTAGCAACAAGTCCTACAGGAGCAAATCCAGAATTATCAAGATTCGCTGTCATAGGAGTACGAGTTGGACCAGGCTTTACCAAAGTAACTCTAATTTTACTTTTTGCCAAAGCTAGAGAATGCTGTACACCCTGTAAATATGTCTCAACAAGGCTTTTTCCTGCACCATATACATAATTTGATGCTCTGCCTCTATCACCTGCAACCGATCCGATAACTCCGATATGCCCTTCAATATTACGCTCTTTCATAATCGCCACAACCGATTCAAGAAATATAGCAACACTTGTACCATTAACCATAAAACCTTTGGCAATTTCATTGTAGTCGTTCAAACAGATTCTGTTATCACATAAAACCCCATGAGCTATCAGAACAGTTGATATTTCTCCGTCCTCATTTCGAATTTCGTCGCAAACCTGTTTAATAGAAGTTAAATCCGAGAACTCGGCTGTCTTTTCGACAATTTCAACAAGGTTGGCACTTCTTGCTCTTAAATCCCTGCCGATAACAGACAGTTTTTCCTTGTTTCTTGCTACCAGAATCACCTTTTCATATTTATTCTTTTTATCATTTAACCAGATTTTTGCACATTCGGATGCCATACCTGACGTAGCACCTATTATCAGAAGAGTATTCATCACTGTCCTTGTTT
>JAJJLH010002428.1:0-22171 GCA_023806865.1 Isotricha sp. YL-2021a | reverse complement strand
TGAATGAAGTTATTCAAAATTTATATGAAATGAAATTTTTTATTATTCTTTTATTAGTTTAAAATTTATTTAAAAAAATATAATTATAATTAGAAACTTTAACATTTAAAAGTTAAATTATTATTTTACTAGAAAAAAAAAAAAATATCAATAAAAATCATTTACAATTAATATATATTTTTATTAGAACATTTTTTATTACTAATTTTTTTAATTATGAAAATTTTACAAATTAAATTTTTCTATTAAAATAAAAAAAATTATCTAATGTTACATTTTGTTAAGGGACTTTTTATAATATTCCCAAAAAATTTTGTTTTAATAATTTCTATCCATTCATCTTTTTTTAAAATATCTTTTCTAATTTTACCATTTTCTTTTAATTTTAAAATACCATCAATAGAATCATCAAAAATATCATTTTTCCAAAAACCTTTGAATTTACATCCGGTTTTAAAATAAATATTTCCATATCCATTTCTTATATCATTTACAAAATTTCCTTTAAAAAGAGTATTATTTTCAAAAAAATTATTTGGATTTTTCATAAATAAAAATCCCATTCCTTCCTTTTTATCATTTTTAAATTTACCAAAATAAATATTATCTTTTATATTTATATTAAAAATTTCAAAAAAATTTTCTCTAAACATTTCAATTTTCTTTTTTATTGTTTCATAATCATTATTATTTAAATATAAAAATCCAATTCCTTCTCTTTTATCATTATTCCATTCTCCATTATAAATTTCTCCATTATTATATTTCATTATTCCTTTTCCATTTTTTAATCCATTTTCATCTAATTCTCCTTCATATTCTTCTCCATTAACATATTTTAATAATCCTTTCTTAGGAAGAAAATTTTCATTAATTTCTCCTTTAAAATAATTATTATTTTCATAAAAATACATTCCATTTTTATCTTTGATATCATTATTAAAATTTATTATTAATTTATCTTTATTATTTATAATTTTTGCTTCTCCTTCTCTTTTATTATTTTTAAAATATCCATCATATATAAGTTTATTTTTATATATTATTCTTCCTTTACCATTCTTTTCATCATTCTTAAATTCACCTTCATAAGTTCCATCTACATTAAATAAAATACCCATTCCTTCTCTTAAATTATTTTTAAATATACCAATATATTTATCACCATTACTATAATTTATTATTCCTTCACCTTCTCTTTTATCTTCTTTCCAATTTCCATTATATTCTTCTCCACTATAATATTTCATTATTCCGTGTCCTTCTTTTTTATCATTCATCCAATTTCCATCATATATATATTCTTCTTCATATTCCATTTTATCTTCAATTTTATTAATACAGTTCATACCATCAAATCTTTCTTTATTATGATAATACATTATTCCCTTTCCATCTTTTTTATCATTTTTCCATTCTCCATCATATTGATCCCCATTTTTATATTTCATTATTCCTTTTCCTTCTCTTTTATAATTTATTAATTTACCTTTGAATTTATTACCATTATTATATTTAATTATTCCTTCTAAAAATATATCATTTTCCCATATTCCTTCATATTCATCACAACAATTATATAACATAATACCTTTTCCATTTTTTAAATTATTATTCCAATAACCTTTATATTCATCACCATTTATATATTTCATAATTCCATATCCGTTTCTTAAATTATTTTCAAAATATCCACAATATTCTCCTTCATTTTTATAAATCATTTTACCATTTATAATAATATCATTTTTTAAATGTCCTTCAAATTCATTTTCATTTTTATAAATAATAGCCCCTTCTCCTTTTCTTATATTATTTTCCCAATTTCCTTTATAAATATCTCCATTTTTATATTTCATAATTCCATATCCATTTCTTAAATCATTAATCCAAATTCCTTCATATTCAATATAATTATCATTTTCATTCATATTAATTGAATTATCATTTTGTTCATTTTCATTTATTTTATTTTCTTCTTTATTAATATTATATTTCATTACTCCTTTTCCTTCTCTTTTATCATTTATCCATTCACCATTATATTCATCTCCATTATTATATTTCATTATTCCTTCTCCTTCTTTTAAATCATTTTTCCAATTTCCTTCATAAATATCTCCATTATTATATTTCATTATTCCTTTTCCTTTTTTTAAATCATCTTCATATTCACCATTATATTCATCTCCATTATTATATTTCATTATTCCATTTTTAATTTTATCATTTAACCAATTACCATCAAAAATATTTTTATTATAATATATCATAGTTCCTTTTCCATTTTTTAATCCATTCATCCAAATTCCTTTATATATATCTCCATCACTATATTCCATATTACCATATCCAAATTTCATATCATTTTTCCAATTTCCATTATATTTATCACCATTTTTATATAACATAACACCCATTCTATTTTTTTTATTATCCATCCAAACACCTTCATATTTTTCTCCATTACTATATAACATAATACCATTTCCTTCCATTTTATCATTTATCCATTGTCCTTCATATTTATCTCCATTAATATATTTCATTATTCCTTTTCCTTCTTTTAGATCATTTACCCAATTTCCATTAAATTCATCTCCGTTATTATATTTCATTATTCCATTTCCTTCTTTTAAATCATTTTTCCAATTTCCATTATATTCATCTCCATTATTATATTTCATTATTCCTTCTCCATCTCTTTTATTGTTTATATATGTCCCTATGTAATTATTTTTATTTTTAGTATTTATTTTTCCTTTTATAAATAAATCCTTTTCCCAATTACCATCATATATATCACCATTTTTTAATATTAATATTCCTTTTCCTTCTTTTTTATTATTGTTAAATTCTCCATTATATTCATCTCCATTATTATATTTTAATTTTCCAGTCCCTTTTTGATTATCATTAATAAAATCACCATCATATACATTTCCATTATAATTTAATATTCCCTTTCCATTTTTTTTAAAGTTTAATAAACTACCATTATAAATATCTCCATTTTTATATTTTATTTTTCCATATTGTAAATTATCATTTTTCCAAATTCCTTCAAATTCATTTCCATTAAAAAAATTTAATTTACCTTTACCATCTCTTAAATTATTTTTCCAATACCCAATATATATATCACCATTATTATAATTCATTATTCCAAATCCTTCATATTTTGTATTTACAAAACTACCATCATAAGTATTTCCATTTGAATAAGAAAATTTTCCCTTAATATAATTATTATTTACCCAATCACCATCAAAAAAATCTCCATTTAAATATTTCATTGTCCCTTTCCCATATATTATATCATCTTTCCAATTTCCATTATATTCATTTCCATTTTGATATATAATTTTTCCTATTCCATTTCTTTTATAATTTTTATTAAATTTCCCTTCATATTCTAATCCATTAGCATAATTAACTTTCCCATAAATTAAAATATCATTTATCCAATCTCCAATAAATAATTCTCCATTTTTATAAAATTTTCCTTTTCCTTCTCTTTTATCTTCTATAAATTCACCATCATAAATATCTCCATTTTTATATATATAATAACCTTTTCCATTTTTTTTATCATTTTTCCAATTTCCTTCATATTGCTCTCCGTTTTTATATTTCATTATTCCTTTTCCATCTTTTAAATTTAAAATACATTTTCCTTCATAATAATTTTTATTTTTATAAGTAATATTACCTTCAAATTCATTTTCATTAAATTTTCCAATAAATTTATCTCCATTTTTTAAAATTAAATATCCTTTACCATTTTTTTTATTATTTTTCCATTCACCATTATATTCATCTCCATTTTTATATTTCATTATTCCATTTCCTTCTTTTAAATCATTTTTCCAATTTCCTTCATATTTATCTCCATTTTTATATTTCATTATTCCATATCCATTTTTTAAATTATTAATCCAATTACCATCATATTCATTTCCATCATAATATTGCATACTTCCTTTTCCATTTCTTAATCCATTATCCCATTCACCATCATATTCACAACCATTAAAATATTTCATTATTCCATTAGTAATTAAATCATTTTTCCAATTTCCTTCATATTTGTTTCCATTATTATATTTCATTAGTCCTTTTCCATCTCTTTTATCATTTAACCAATTTCCAATATATTTATCTCCATTATTATATTTCATTATTCCTTCTCCTTCTCTTGAATCATAATTCCAAAATCCTTCATAAATATCTCCATTTATATATTTCATTATTCCTTTACCATTTTTTACTCCATATTTAATATATCCTTTGTAAAAATCGCCATTGTCATATTTTATTTTTTTCTTTTCTTCAATTTCTGATGAGATAACCTCATCTTTTTTTGATTTTAAAATATTTATTTTTGAATCACTTAAATGAGGTTTTACTTTTATTTCTTCTTTTGTTATTATTAATTCATTATTTGATGATAAATAATTAATTATAATATCATTAAACATTTTCTCAATTGAATCATTTGTTTTTGCAGTAATTTCAAAATATAAAGCTTTAATTGACTTTGCATAATTTTCTCCTTCATTATAATTAACTTTTCTTTCATTAATTAAATCAATTTTATTTCCAACAACAACGAAAAATATTTTTTCTTTTATATTATTTTCACATACTTCTTTATACCAATAATTTAACTTTTGTAATGAATTTACATTTGTTATATCAAAAATTAATAATGCAATTTTTGAATTTTTCATAAACTTACGATTTATTCTATAAATATCTGAACTAGGGAAATCCCAAATTTCTAAATTGATTACTTTTTCATTTATTTCTAATTCTTTTTTATATTTGCAAGATATTGAATTAATATATTCAATTGGGAATGTGTGGTTTATATATTGAGATATTATCACTGTTTTTCCCACTTTTGAATCTCCTACTATTATTAACTTTTCTGTTTTCATTTTTTATTTATGAGATTTAATTATTATAAATAAATATTTTTTATTTATTTTCTATTTTGAGATATATATTGAAAATAGTTTTTTATATATAAAATAATTAAATTATCAATAAAAATAATTTTTTTTTCTTTATAAAAAACTTAAAAGGCAATTATAAAATAAGATATAATATAAAAATAATAAAAAATATCTTTTATAATTATTGTTAGAACAAATGATAAAATAATAAATTGAGAATAACAATTCAAATAACTTTTTTTAAAAGGTTATAAATAAATAAAAAAAATATGAAAAAATATTTAAAAAACATAAAAAATGAAAAAAATAAAATTAATATTAATAGACCACACGCAAGTAGGAAAAACAGCAATAATAATTAAATTTACAGAAGGTACATTTTAGGAAGAATATATATAGCAATATTTGCCAAGATAAAAGAATAAAAGCAATAGAAATCGATAAAAAAACAAAAACAAAATTAAAATTAGAAATATGGGATATATTAGGATAATAAAATAACAATAACAAATAAAATTTTTAAAAATTCAAAAATATATGATATTACAAATCAAAAAAGTTTTGATGTCTTAAATGAATTTTTAGTACAAATAAATTAAATTGTAGGAAAAGACAATATTATTTTAGGAGTTGTCGCAAATAAAAATGATTTATATGAAGATGCTATTATCACTTTTGAAATGGGAAATGAATATGCAAAAAAAAATAATGCTATTTATTTTGAAATTTCTGCTATGTATAATGAAATTATTGAAAAATTATTAAGGAAATTTCATTTGAATATACTAAGAAAAATATTTAATTAAGGATAATAAAAAAAATGATAATGATATTGGAAGTGATAATAATAAAGAAATTAAAAATGTAAATTTGGGAAAAGAGAAAGAGGTTAATAATGAGATTAATGATGAAAATAAAGAAATTGGATTTTTTACATTTTAAAAAGAAATAGAAAAGTCTAATCCAAAACATCTTGTTATTAATTTTTTTCATTTTGTAATTTTAGATTTTAATATTTTTATCATTTTTTTAATGATTTTTTTTTATTATATGAGATAATTTATTATTATTTTTTATTTTTATAATATTTAATAATCATGGGACGTTATAAATTTTAAGTTTATTATTTGATTATTTTTTCATTTATTATTACATATTAAAATATTATGATGTTTATTCAATCTCTTAAAAAATATTAATTTAATGTATTCTTTGATTTAATAATTAACAATTTAAATTATTTTATTGAGACTAAATAATACATTTTTAATTTTTTTTATTATAATTAAAATGTTATACGAATCTAATATTTTACAATTATTTTATCTAATTATTGATTTTATAGAATGTTTCTTTTGTTGATTTCCATATAATTTATTTTTAATAATACTAATCCAATTGAATAAATTGAATTTTAAATTCCTATTAATATATTTATCATTATAATGAAAAATTGTATTTTTATTTTCATTTATTTTATCATCATCTAACCATTCAGCTTCAAAATAACTTATTTTATTAAAATAAATACGACCTTTCCCAAATTTTTTATTGTCTTTAAAATTATCATCATATAATATATTCTTGCTAAATCTATAGCATCTTGCAATGCATCATGAGTTACCTCTCCTTCTAACTCACAAACTGCCTTAAGGAATGGTAATCCCTGCTCTGATACCTTGCCCTTAGTTTTTTTCTTAAAATCAGTTCTTACATCATATAATAATTTTGCTATAAACTTGCCGTTATTCTTTTTGTCATATAACTCTATTGTCTTTTCTAATATTCGCTTATCTTCAAGTCCATAACAATAAACTTTTTTTATGCCATACTTCTTTAAAAGTTTAGCAACTTTTGCAGTTACCTTCTCAAATCCTTCAGCATCCTTTAAGTCCTTTGTCTTAATACCAGTTATCTCAGTACAACGATTAGAGATTTTTTTAGCTGCTTTTAAGCTTATAAGCGAATAAAACTTTTCTATCATCACGCCCTTATCATTTGTTATGCAAATACCAATCGATACCACTTCTTGTGGTATGCTTAAGTTCTTTCCATCGTCATAAGCATTAAATTCGCTGTCATAAAAACAATTGTATACTGTTTTTTGTTTTCTTAAATTATCAAAAATCACTGTATCTTTTCCTTAAGTAATTTATAGTCTAACTTTACCTCTATAAGTCCAACTGCATATGGGGCTATATGGTAAGTTTGAAATACAATATATAAACTATCCTTATCAATATTATGCACAACGATTTTAATTTCTGTGGTTTTTGCACAAGAACTTGGTTTGTATGACCATTATTATCTTGGAGCAAATCCGCAGAAAACAAATACTAATCCTGAAGGAAGTCAGGTAATCAAAGTTGACAGAGATTACGGATACTATGTTGACGGCAGAGGTCAGGTTCCAGAGTATGCAAGAATTCCTCCTCCGAATGAAGATAAAATTCCTGAACCTCACCCGACAAGAACTGTTGTACCGTTTGACAGATACTATGACATTAATAAACTCGGTATGCGCAGAAACCCTGATATGACTCCGTGGATTCCGAATTACAACTGTCACTATTCAAACAGGCGTGCCAAACCTTATACAAAGAATGAATTTGTTGATGTTTGGTGTTCAGGGGATAAATACCTGAATGGTGTTGACTGCCAATCAGAGCATTACGCAATAACATTTGTTCGTGCGAGAGATTGGTCATACGGAGTAATCAAAGCACCGATTAAAGCTAAAAAGACAGGAAAGAAAACCGCAGTTTTTCTAATGGTTGATGACTTGGGACTTGATGCCGAAGCAATGCACGCAGCAAAAGATTGGTCAGAACTATTTAATATTCCGATATTTTTCGGGACTATAGATGCCTATATACCAAGTGACTGGATTATTTAATGAAAAAACGATTTCTGATTATATGTGTATCAATAATATTGCCGGCTCTTTCAACAGAAGAACTTCCGCCTCTCAAAGGTGCGGATATGTGGTTTGAGCAGCCTGCAAAATATCAAAAAACACACGACCGCAACTTCAAAATAATGTTGTGGCGTGCGGATAAAAGACGCCCAAGTCCTTATTGGCGATATTATCCGCATATTACAAACAGAGAATACATTGATTGCAGTTATTACAAATATGTGAACTGCGAGGACTTCCGCTTCTGCCGCTGCTGGCAATGCAGGGACTATGTTTATCCGTTTGTGTATAACGATTTATAACAAATTATACTTACTCATTTTTGACATAGGCATAATTTACAATAGAAATATAGAAAAAACGAAAGGATGTTTATTATGAAAAACACAAAAGAAGTATATTTTGAAAAAGGTCGTGAAGATTTAGGAATTTTAGGAGATATGATAGAAGAATTCGCTAAAGAACATCCGGAAGAATTTGTAAAGTCTGCTCACTATTATTTTATAAAAATTCTCTTTAACTGTTATTTTAATTTTTGCTGTGTTGATAATGATAAACTGCAAAAATTGGTTAGTGAATCATTGGAAGAATTAGAGCCGACAGAAAGGCAACTTATAAGAATAAGCTTCGGATTGGATGACGGACATATTTTAGGCTTAGATGCCGCTCAACAACTAAACATATCAAAAGAGGAAGCTGAAATAATGATATCAAGAATCTTCAAAAAACTCCGTCAACCTGACAAAATCGAAGCATTAGATAATTTTTTACAAGACAGGCTTGATCCTGAGGACTATCAAAATTGATTTAATTATAACCAAAATTGACATAAGTATAAATCATAATAAAAGTATAAAAGATAAAAAAGGAGAAAAATTATGACAATTGAATCAGTAGTACAAAAAAGTTACACTATCACAATTTATGGTGAAAAAGGACGAATTTTGGGTAATATTCCGACAAACCCGGGTGATATGTTAATGGGCTACACTGCAACAAGTGTATCCGTTAAAAAAGGCGGATTTATTAATGTTTATAACGAACGTGGTGCAATGACCTATTCCCAGCCGGTATAGAAGGGGTAAACAGGTAAAATGAATATATTTAAAACCGACTACGGCCACATGTTTTGGTATATGCTTGAATATATGTGGAAAAGACCATTTGATAAACTGAATAAAACAATAAAGTTTGAAGAAGCACCTTTTTGCCACCTGCTTGCAGGCTTATGTACTGTTGTAATCAGTATGTTTTACTCATTAGCATTTGTTTTTGAATACATAGTTCTCGAGAGAGGACATGGGGCTGATTTAGTCGGATATATGATGTACTGTGATAAAAAAATAAAAAGAGGAAAACAAAATAGATTTAAAAGAAAAAGATAAGGAAGAATATTCAATAATACAAATCAAGCAGGCTAAATGTAAACTATCGTATGAAGAAAAATGGTTGTGTGAATTAAATAAAGAGTTAGAACACGTTATAAAAGCCGAACCAAAAGAAATAGCTTCGCTGCAGGAAAAAGCTGTCGAAATAAAAGATTCTATACCGGATTTTGACGAAGCAACTTATCAGAGGTACAAACAATTTTATGAAGTGCAGGAAAAGCTGAACACAAGGATAAAAGATATTGAGATAAGAAAAAAAGAACTGCAGGAATATATTGAAAAAAAAGTTGCAGAGATAGAGATATTAAAACAAAATCTTTGTAAATGGGAAGCAATGCTGAACAAAATCGATATACCAACAGATTAATGTTGTAAAAAGGAAGAGATGATGGAAATAAAAGAAATCGAACAAAGAATAGAAGATGCCGTAAGTGAAATTCCATTAAAAGAAATTCTGCAAGAATCTAAAGATAAACTAAAAGTAAAATTGGAAAGATTTGAAAAAAACAGTAGCCTGCGTAAAGGTCACAATTGGAGGCTTAAAGCAAGAAATTTACACAAAGCCAAAAATAGAGGATATAAATGTTTTTCATTATGTAGGAAGTGTATAAGAGTTGGTATATTGATAATGCTTGGTTTTGTTGTATATCAGCTAATGATCCAAAAGTTTTTTAATTGAAATTTAATAGATCTATTTTTGACACACCAAACTTTTATAATAAAAATATGGTTGAAGGAAAAAGATTTTTGCTTTAGTCATATGATTTAAATTCTCACTTTACTTTGCTTTATTAACCACATAAAAAGGCTCAAAAATGTCACGAGCCTTTTTTCTTTTATATACACAAGAATTACCAAATTTTGACACACCAGTATTTTACAATATAAATATACTCAATAACAGAAATAAAAAGGGGTACTTATTATGAACGAACTTCAATGCCCAAAATGTGGCGAAAAATTCCAAATTGATGAAGCAGGATATGCTGCTATACTCAAACAAGTCAGAGACAAAGAATTTAACAAAGAACTTCAAAGCAGAGAACAACTATTTGAATCAGAAAAAGAACAAGCCATTCAGGTTGCTAAACTGGAAGCTGAGAATGATTTTAACAATGAATTGGCAAAAAAAGAGGCTGAAATTGCAAGGCTTGAAGCTAAAGTTAAAGAAAGAGAATTGCTTACAAAATCTGCTATAAAAGAAACCGAAGCTGAAAAAAACAAAGAAATTGCAGAACTTAAAAGCCAACTCGCTTCGTTTGATAAAGATAAGCAACTTGCACTTAAAGAACTTGAGTCAAAGTTCAATGCAAAAATTAACGAAAAAGAAAGCGATATTGCTCAATTAAAAAGTGAACAGGCTTTGACTGAAAGAGAATGTTTACTTAAAGAACAATCCATAAAAAATGAATATGAAACTAAACTGAAATTTAAAGAAGAAGAACTTGAACAATATAAAGACTTTAAAGCAAGACTATCTACAAAAATGATAGGTGAAAGCCTTGAACAGCATTGTGAAACAGAGTTTAACAGATTGCGTTCAACAGCATTTCATGGTGCATATTTTGAAAAAGATAACGATGCAAAAACCGGCAGCAAAGGCGATTATATCTTCAGAGCATACGATGAAGAGAAAAATGAATTCATTTCAATTATGTTTGAGATGAAAAATGAAGCTGATACAACTGCAGCAAAGAAAAAGAACGAAGATTTCTTTAAGGAGCTTGATAAAGACCGCAAAGAAAAGAAATGCGAATATGCAGTTTTGGTATCACTTCTTGAACCCGAAAGTGAATTATACAATAGCGGAATTGTTGATGTATCTTACAAATATGAGAAGATGTACGTTATTCGTCCTCAATTCTTTATTCCGATAATTACTTTGCTTCGAGATGCTGCTATGCACTCGTTAGAATATAAGCAGGAACTTGACCGAATAAAAAAACAAAACATTGATGTTTCAAACTTTGAGGCTGATTTGGAAGATTTTAAAACCAAATTCGTCAAAAATGTAAAAGATGCCGGCTTAAGATTCCAAGATGCAATTTCAGGAATTGATAAAGCAATTAAAAACCTGCAAAGTATCAAAGAGGCATTACAACGATCAGAAAAACATCTCAATACGGCTAATAATAAACTTGAGGATTTGACAATCAAAAAACTTACAAGAAATAATCCTACGATGCAAGCTAAATTCGATGCCTTAAAAATAACTGATAAAAGTAAAAAGAAGAAATAATCAGACAAATAAAAAGCCTCCATTTTGGGAGGCTTTTGTTTGTAGGGTGGTGCAAATATACTGAATGCATTTCCCTTTAACTACGAAAAAGATGTTGCAATTTTAATCCTTCAATTTTGACACACTTATAATTTATACTAAAAGTATAATCAGAAATGAGTTTAAATCTCGCTGGTTATAAAAACCCTTTTCTTTACTTTATTATACTAACATTCAAAAAGGCTCAAATATTCATTGAGCCTTTTTTCTTTTAAACTATTTTGCTAAAATCTCTGCAAACTTCTTGTCGTACTGAACTTCAATATTGTCCGGATCAAATTCAAGATATTTTTCAAAATCAGCGATAGCTTTTTTATATTTTTTATTGTCAAAATAAAGCATTCCTCTGTGCATATAGGCTTCTTTATTAGTGCTATCTATTTCAATTACTTTTGTGTAATCTTCTACTGCTTTAACAACCTGCTTTTCTATTTCTTCATAGTATAACCCTCGTTGAAGGTAGCCCTCTGCATAATCATTCCTTATATCAATTGCTTTATTAAAGTTTTCTAGTGCTTCTTTGTAGTGCTCATTTTGTTTATAAGCAAGTCCGATTTTTATATATGGATATGGTTCTCTTGTAGTAATAGTTTTTGTACGTTCATAATATTTCAATGCAGATTTAATATTATTCATTTCTAAATATAAATCACCAATTTTATAATATGAATCGATTAATTCTTTTTTATTTCCGTGTTCTTCTTTAAGTTTGATAATTATATCTTCACGTTCTTTTTCATATTTGAAATTATTTGGATTTAATTTATGTGCCATATTTAAGTCATCAATGGCACTTATATATTGTCCCAAATACTTTTTTAATAAGCCTCTATTGTAGTATATTCTATAATAATTTGAATCAATCTCTATTGCTTTATCATAATCTTCTATTGCTTCTTGAAATTGTTCAAGCTGTTTCTTTGCAATAGCTCTACCATTATAATAATCCGAATCATTCGGATTAAGCTCTATTGCTTTATCATAATCTTTTATTGCTTCTTTATACCGTTCAAGCTCTTTCTTTGCTCGTCCTCTATAATAATAAAAAACAGAATCGCTATTATCTATTTTTATAGCTTTGTTAAAATCTATTATAGCTTCTTTATATTGTTCAAGATAAAATTTAGTAAGACCTCTGCCATAATAATTATATGCATCATTTAAATTAAGTTCAATGGCTTTATTATAATCTTTGATTGCTTCTTCGTATAGGTTTAAATCCCGTTTTGTTTTTGCTCTGCTATAATAATAATCTGATTCATTTTGATTCAATTTGATTGCTTCGTTGTAATCTGCAAAAGCATCCCCATATTTTTTTAATTTTCTGTTAGTTAGTCCTCTATTGTAATAAAAATAAGCTTTTTTATCGTTTAACTCAATGGCTCTGCTATAATCTTCAATTGCACTTTCATATTCTTCAAGATCGTCTTTTACAAAACCTCTATAGTGGTATGCATAAGCATAATTTGGATTAAGTTCAATAGCCTTATCATAATCCTTAACTGCGTCTTTGTATAGTTTAAGACATCTCTTAGCTTGCCCTCTATAATAATAAAATTCGAATTGACTATTGTCTAATTCTATAGCTTTATCAAAATCTTTAATAGCTTTTTTATATTGGTCTAGATAATATTCAGCACGCCCTCTGCTACAATAAAAATCAGAATCGCCATTATCTAATTCAATCGCTTTATTATAATCCTCTACCGCCTCTTTATACTGTTCTAGTTTATACTTTGTACGTCCTCTATAATAGTAAGCATATTTATCGTTGGAATTTAATTTAATTGCCTTGCTTAAATCTTTTATAGCACTTTCATATTTTTTAAGGCTATACTTAGCACGACCACGTTGATAATAACAATCTTTATCTTTTGGATTTAACTTTATAGCTTTATCAAAATCTTTAATAGCATCCTTATCTTGATCAAGACAATACTTTACAAAACCTCTATTATAGAAATATAGCACATTGTTCTCATTTAGTTCTATTGCGATATTATAGTCATTTATTGCTTTTTCATATTGTTTAAGGTTCTTTTTTGCATTTGCTCTACGATAATATGAAATGTCGTCATTTGGGTTTAAATCAATTGCAATATTAAAATCTTCAATAGCTGCATCGTATTCATTAAGCCATCTCTTTGCAAGTCCTCTGTTTGAATAGTATTCTGCTTTTGTATTATCTAACTCAATAGCTCGGTCATAATCTTTTATTGCTTCTTCAAACTGTTCAATTGCATAATATGCAAACCCACATTCGTTATATAAACTTGCATCATTCGGATTTGTCTTAATTTTTTTATTAAGGCTTGTTATCTCTTTTTTATATTGCTTTTGACAATCATCACAATATGCTATATTATCCGTCTGTTTCCCGCATTTTTTACAAATCATAAATTATTCCTTATTAGGTATATCAAAGAGTTCGTTAAATCCTTCTTCAAAGAATCCGTCAGGAATATCATCAATATTCAAAATATCCCCCTCTTCATCAATTTCTAAAGGAATGCAATGAGAACCATGTTCATCTTTATTAACATATATAACGGAAACATCATCTTTTGAAAGTTCACCATGTCTAATCATTTTTTGTAATCTTAATAACAAATTTTCACTATGAGTTTCTATTATAAAAGTATTTTTTTTATCGGCAGCAGCTTTAGCAAACATTTCACCTAATTCTGCTTGTGCCTTCGGATGCAGGTGAATCTCAGGTTCTTCAATCAAAATCATATCATTTTCAGATTTAAATGCTTGCGTAATAATCGGTAAAACCTGTGCAATACCTGAACCCAAATCAAGAAGATTTATCTTTGTAATATTAGCTCTATCATCATTAAGTGTAATGGAATTAACCTTTGTGTCCATATTTTTGGAAGAAAGTTTATATTTTGCAATTGTATATAGCCAATCGTCAATATAATTATGAACATCCGAGTCATATATGATTTCAGAAGTATATTCTCCATTTTTTCCTACATATGTTCTTTTATTGTTTTCCGGGACATAATATCTCTCCGGAGGTTGTCTGAAAGAGGAAACATAAACAATATTCTTAATAATGGTTTCTAATTGTTCAAAAGGATTCCCTGATATAAACTCATCCAATCTGAAAAAAGATAGTTTAGAAACTTCTTCTGTTTCTTTTATACTTTTTTTGAGTTGATATTTTTTCTTATATATTAAGTTTTCTTTTAATTTGTATGTATATATAAGTTCTTTTTCTATGTCTATAGGCTTTAGCGGATTAGTGTAGTCCGTTTGTTTTCTGTAAACATCTATTTGTGGCATTATGATTTGTTTTTCATTAAGTGAGAAATGGAATGTAAAAAAGAACTCTGTTAGCATAGATGTTTCTTGTACTTCAGTATTATTCTCATCAAAATAATGATTAGATGGCAAGCCCAACTCGATTATAATTTCTTGATTTATTGCATTTCTATTTATTAAATCCTGAAAAATTCCCAAATTAACCATTTCTCCTTTTGGCAACAGACAAACAGTCCTATGATCACCACCCTCATTGGCTGTCTGGTTGAGAAGCAAAAGTGATTGTAAAATAGAACTTTTGCCATAAGAATTCGGACCATAAATAAGAGTTACCGGCTTTATATTTATTGTATTATCTTCTGCGTCATTTATCTCACAAAAACCTTTAAAATTTTTTAAATAAAGCGAATTTAAACTTTTTTGTTCCATCATAGGTCTAAGTTTTTGTGTTTTGTGGCAAATATCTTCAAGTATTTTTAGATATTTTTCAAAAGGTTTTAAAGTTACATAAAACTGTTCCTGTATGTATTTTGATTGATTATCCTTTAGTATTTGTTTGTATCCGTTAATTTCTTTTTTTATCAAATCTAACGAAAAACGTAATTGGCTATTATCGAGGTCATTTATATTATTATCCAAATCTTGTTTAACAAATTTTATTTCTTTTTTCTTATCGGCAAAATGTATATCTTTGTCTTCATCAATTTCCTGTTTTTGCAGTTCTTGATCTAATTCTATTTTATTTTTTTTGCGTAGATTTGTATTAGCCATGTTATCCAATTTTGGCTTAATTTCTTTATAATATTTAAGAATTGTACGTATTAAATTATTTTCTTTCTCAATATTCTTAAAATATTTAAGCCATTGTTCATGTATTTTTTCTTCTCTGCTTTTTGCTTTGGTTTGTGCCATTAAAAAATCCTTAAAGTTTAAATTATACATTACATTTATTATAGTATATTAATATGTCAAAATAAATAATACTGTCTTAAATTTTTTACGAAGACACTATTTTTGCTATAATATTTATGTTATGAGAAAGTTTAAAGATATAATAAGAGACTGCATTGATAATAAAAATAATGGACTTTTTGACAATTATTTTGAAGAATTCGTCATTTGCAACGAAATTGAAGATTTACTAAACAAATTTAGAAAAAAAGAGTATGTTAAAGCTTGTATTGAACTTTTATTAAAGGAACATAAATTTAAAAATACTTCACTGGAATTTAAAACTTTTAAAAAAGCTCTTTTTGACAAAATTGAAGAGTTACGAGGCAAAAAGAAAATAGATTATAGAATCCAAAAAAATAAAATAGAAAGCAAAATGATATCTATTGATTCTACTCTTTCCGAGGATTCTTCAACGTCTATATTAGATACAATTCAAGGGAATGAAAATGTTGAAAATAATATAGAGAATAACGAAAATAGAGAATTTTTGCAAAATTTAATTAATATAGGGATAGTTGATAAAAAACAACAAAAACTATTTTTACAAATATTCTACCTTGATAATTTATACGAACTTACAAGTTTAAGTGATTTAGTAAAAAATTTGGGAAATAAAGATTTTACGCAAACACAGATACAAAAATTATTAATAAAAAATGCAAAAAGAAGTAAAACTATTAGGAAATGTATTTGTCATTTGTTTTCATTTGATACTTATGCTGCAATAGTAGAATATCTAATAAAAAATAAAAAATTAAAAATACCGGAATTAATTATAGATTTTTATAAAATAAGAAATTATTTATCAATTCTTTTCTACAATGACGATATAAAAGATAAGGCATCTTTTGTAAAAAAATGTGATGGAAGTGTTAGTTCATACGAAAAAGAAATTCATAGAATACTTTCATTATTTAAAACCGATAAAAAAATTTTTGAATTTAAAGATGAGTTAAAAAATTGTACCCCAATTGTTTTTTCTAAAATCTACGATACTCATACTGTGCCTAATCTCGTTTCAAATTATCTTATTTTAGATGTATTACAGCAATGTACACTAACAGATACAGAAGAAAAAGAAATTAAATTGGCAAAAATTGTTGAGGTACTGTTTCCTGATAATTCACAATGTATTACAACTAATGATATAAACAATTTTAGAAAATATAACCTTTTGCCTCGCTTAAAAGAGATGGAAGAATATGGTTTTATAACAATAAATAAGGAGCATAGAGATAAATATTCTTTTTGTGCCAAGTTTTTAAATAATGAACAAAAAAATGCACTAAGATATGTAATACCATTTTTCTGCGGAATATACCCATTTGCAAGCATTGGGCATTTCTTGGCAAATAGATTAGACATTAAAGATATTTTTAATTTTGAAACATATAGTATAAATAATATTCTGGATGAGTGTATAATCTATGATTTATTAGAAGTCATTAATAACAATAAAACCATTAAAAAACTTGTATTTAAAAACAAATCTTTTGTAAAAGATTTTAAACCATCAGAACTATTTATAGAAAAAGAGACAGGGTTATTAAAAGTTAAAAGTAACAAAAAAGAATATTATTTACATGACATAAATGAAGTTGATTATTATAAAAACGCTCAAAACCCCATATTTAATGAGATATATAGTTATTACTATAAAATTTATGAAGAAGTTGCAAGAAAATATAAAAAAAATAAGGTAATAGACATTAAAATTATAGAAAAATATGGATCAAAAGACAGTCAGCTGTACTTTAATGAGAATATAATGAAAATGTTATCAAACTTGCATAATATTGCTCTTCCTTTAACAAAATTAGAACTCAGATGGCTTAAAACAATTATGCAAGATTCCCGATTTGATTTATTTGTTGAAGAAGCAGATAAAAAGTCATTAGAAATGTTAGTAAAAGATGTTAAACCATTTAATTTAGCACCATTTAAAATATATGATTTCCATCAAAATATATACAAAAATGTTATTAGTGCAAATCTTCCGAAAGAAATAGAGGATAAAGATTTATTTAAAGATAAGCTCAAAATCTTAAATTCTGCTTTATTTTCTATTCGAGAAAATTCTTTTAAAGAATTAAATTATAAAAGTATGTAAAACATTGTAAATAAAAGGATATAGAAAGACAACCTCGCGGTTGTCTTTTTTTGTTCTTATATCCGTAAAAATAATAAGACAAAATATTTATACACATTATTTCTGCCAACTATATAAAAAATATGAAATAAAAAAACAAAGTATTTAAAAGGGCAATGATATAAACAAGATTCCATTCTCGTAAAAAAATTAAGACAATTTAAAACAAAAACATCTTAGTAATAACTGTATAAATATTGTAAGGAAAAAAGAAAGGAAATAAAAATGAAAAACTCAATTCAAAAACAAAACAACAACGTAATTACAGAAAAATTGAACAAAGGAGAAAGATTTATGGCAGAAAAAATTTCAAATGTTAAAACAAGTCGAGAGCACAAAGTAGGTACAGCGTATCAGATGAATATGGTAGAACTTTTTAATTATATTTATATGAATCCAAATTACTGTACCAAGGAAAGCTTGGCCAAAGAGTTTGGGAAACACGGCAAAGAAGATCAGCGAAAAATTATACGCATGGTCAATACCGTAAATGACTTTTGTCCGCTAATTAAACGTACAACTGATATTGATGGTCGTACTCATTATTCGATAGCAAATAACATTTCTGAAAATGACATAGACAAATGTTATAAAAAATCTCCGGATTTATCGGTATTTTATATCTATCTAAAATCATTAATAAAAGTAGTCTCTTTAGAAGAAGTTATGGGACTTGTTAATGTCAAAAAAGCACAAGCAAGAAAGATAATGGAAAACATCTTAGATGCTTCATTCTATACGGATTGCATAGAAGATAACGGAAGCTTGTCTATAGGTTTTTGCAAGCTTTTCAACTGGTAATATACAAAAATCCAAGGAGAAATATTATGGAATTTAGCAGCAGAGCACCTAAGGTTAAACGTAATAAACCGCCAAGAATTAGCAAACATCAAATTTTAAAAAATACTGACACAAGAAATTTAGAGTTCAAGAATACATATATGCAAAAGCTATCGCACGCAAAATTAAGGGAATTGCAGCGATATGGAACATCAAGTGTTAATCAGCAAGAAATAGTAAATGCAATATGCAACGACAATGCTGTCATTATAAAACAAGATGAAAATGCAATAACAGCAGTAGTAAGATATATAAACAGATATTATGTTGCCGTTATGGATAAAGAGGTTCAGGTTATAAAAACATTTTTACCGGACAACATTAAAAACTTTTTAGATTATGTTCAGATATTAATTGATAAAGAAAATTCTAATATATGTGTGGTAGCTGCATAATATAAATATGGCTAAACAGCAGAGTTTAGCCATATTTTAAATGTATAATTCATTACGTGCTGACCAACAAACAAATACTTTCGGGAATATTTTTTTTGTATTTATTCGCATATAAGATTTTTGTGAACTTAAAATATAATCCATAATTTTTACGATTGTCCTGCGTTCAACCTTACATTTTGACATATTAACAAGAATAGACGTTTCGGATTCTTGTAATATCTCGATAATATCCTCAATATCCGAAAATGATTCAGGACTAAAAATTTTTATATCTTTCTCTATAGATTTCTTTTTTCGCATTTTGCCCCCTTTTTTCTTCAGCATAATGCATATGTGTGTCAAAAATGATAATGTCCGTTTTTGACATAGACATGTTTTATTATAAAAATATAGATTACATAAAATTATATAATTATTAATTTTTTGTCATAGCCGGATGCTATTATAAAAATATCAGATAAAGTTTAAAGGGAATTTTATGAAATTAAATAACAATGTATATAAAAATTTAAAATACAAAAATACAGCAATTAAGTTTTATAACATAAAAAGCAAAATGTCCAAGATTTCTATATTATTGCATGTTAGGTGTTTTTTAAATAGAATATATAGATATTTTAGTGTTTAATTAAGGATATGTAATGGAAAAACAAATAAATTCTTATGAAAATATAACTGTAAGACCAATTTTATCAGTATTTCTTTCTTCTTTGAGAGATATAGGATATTCTTTTGAAACAGCGCTGGCTGATTTAGTAGATAACAGTATATCTGCTAATGCTGAAAATATTAAAATTTATGCATTACCGTCTACTGATAAACTGATTATTTTTGATGATGGAAACGGAATGTCTGAAAGCACCTTAAGAGAAGCAATGCGTCTAGGAACACAAAAAGAGATTCGGGCTAAAAATGACTTAGGTCGTTTTGGTTTAGGTCTAAAAACAGCTTCTTTTTCTCAGTGCAGAAAATTAACAGTATTTTCAAAAGACGGACAAAGTGTCTCCGGATATACTTGGGACTTAGACGTTCTTGCCGAAGAAAACGATTGGTTATTACAAAAAGCCTATATAGATGACTTAAAATTAAAACTTGATGAATTGAATCTGCAGATATTTGAAGAATTTTCTTCTGCTAAACACGCATCTATAATACTGTGGGAAAAAATTGACAGGTATTCAAAAGAAGAGTTTGAAGAAGAATTGACACATGCACGTAAGCATCTGTCTCTGACGTTTCATCGTTATTTAATTTTTCCGGGATTTAACGGACAATTGATAAAATTATATTTCAATAACACAAAAATAGAGCCATTCGATCCATTTGTATCTAAAGACAAAAATACGGCAAGATCAGGAATGCAGTTACAAACCGATGTATATACTCTTTCTAATGGGACAAGCCTTTCCGTTACTCCTTATATTCTTCCGCCTTTAAATAAGCTTTCTCAGGCTGAGTATAAAGAACTTGCAACATCAGACGGATTTACAAGATCGCAAGGTTTTTATTTATACAGACAAGGAAGATTGTTGATTTATGGTACTTGGTTCGGATTGTCTTGCATTAAGGATGCATCAAACCTTGTCAGAATAAGAATTGACGTTGATGTTTACCAGGATAAAGAATGGAAAATAGATGTCAAAAAATCAACGGCCTTTCCAAATTTAGAAATTAGAAAGATTTTATCTCATTATGTGAACAGACCTATTGATAAGTCAAAAAAGGTGCATAAAGCAGCAGGTATCGTTTCTAAGAAAACAAAAGACAGTTATTGGCAAGAAGTCATATTTAATAGCACTTCTGAATTCCGTATAAACGAAGAACATCCCAGATACAAAGCACTAATTGAGGATATGACAACGGAACAAAAGCAACATCTTAGAAGTTATCTTGCTTGTTTAGAGGAATGTTATCCACGAGAACAATTACATTCTTTAATGACAACCGACCCATATTCGATCAAAGAAAGAACAGTAGATGAAAATATTCTGAAAGAAGAAATTATTGAATATAAAAATTTAGGAAAAGATAAGGAAATTGTAAAAAATATACTTTTGGCAGATGAATATTATTTCGGGGCTGAAACGTTAATAGACAAAAAAATCGGAGAAATATATGAATAGCGATTATGAAAATTTTTTAAATCGGGTAAAAGCAGATTTGGCAGATTTAACAACAAATGTAGCTAATATAACAGAAGCCGATATACAGGAATCTGTACAAGCCATGAGAGATATCTATAAAAAAAGGCGCAATATAACTATATCCGACGAGGATATTCTGAAAGCAATATCAGAGCTGTTGCATTTTTATGCAGTTACTATAACAGATGAGGATTCAGAATTATTTGAAACAAGAATTAAATCAACTTGGTGGACGGATTCTTCAGAAACACGAAAAAAAGAAGGTAAAAATTATTATTGGGACTCTTATAAAGAATATCTCTTGAAAAAAGACAAATTACCTGCTGATGTAATTGAACGAATTGACGAGAGAAGTGATAAAGTGATGAATTATCTCTTTGATCCGACTAATCCTGATATTACAAATGCAACACGTCGTGGTATGGTGATTGGTTCCGTACAATCAGGGAAAACTGCTAATTATTCGGCTCTTGTTGCGAAAGCAGCAGATGCGGGTTATAAAATTATTATTGTAATTGCAGGCATTTCATCTCTTTTAAGAAAACAAACTCAATTCCGTATTAATTGCAGTTTTGTCGGACAAACAGATATAAATAAAGACGAGCCGGAAAATATTCCTGAAAACATGGTTACATATGGAACTGTTGCTGATTGCAGAAGTAAAATACCGGCTGAACTCGAAAGACTCAGACCATATGCAATGACAACAGAACGTATGAGCGGTGATTTTAAAACTAATTCAAGAAAGGCTTTAAATCAGACAAATCTTAATAATACAACTTCTCCTATTATTTTGGTTATTAAAAAGAACTCAAATGTGCTTGAACAACTGCTTAAATGGTTAGAAGGTAAGGACATATTTCTTGTAT
>JAJJLH010002427.1:0-22222 GCA_023806865.1 Isotricha sp. YL-2021a | reverse complement strand
TATCATAAAAATAAAAATAAAATAAATTTTGAACAAAAACAAAAAAAATTAATTTTATAGATAATAAATGACAGAAGAAACTGCAATATTAAAAAATCATTATATAAATAAAATAAATATAAATGATTATAATTTCCTACAAATAATAGGGACAGGAGCATATGGAAAAGTTCGATTAACAAGAAATAAAAAAACAGGAAGGACATATGCTTTAAAAATTTTAAAAAAAGCTGATATAATAAGAATGAAACAAGTAGATCATGTATTTAATGAATATATAATAATTTCCCAAATATATCATCCTTTTATAGTTGAATTTAGAGGAGCTTCTTTAATTGATCCTATAAATTTATATTTATTGACTGAATTTATTCCAGGAGGGGAATTATTTTCTTTATTAAAAACAAAAGAATTTTTCCCAATTGAACAAGCAAAATTTTATGCTGCACATATTGTAACAATTTTTGAATATTTACATAAAAAAAAAATTATATATAGAGAGTTAAAACCAGAAAATATACTAATTAATTTTAATGGTTATTTAAAACTAACTGATTTTGGTTTTGCAAAGATTATAGATAAGGAAATGACATATACATTATGTGGAACTCCTGAATATATTGCCCCTGAAATAATTGCAAATAAAGGACATAATTTTCCTGTCGATTGGTGGACTTTAGGAATTTTTTTATATGAAATGATTGTAGGTGTAGTCCCTTTTATGGACAATGACCCTCTTAATTTATATCAACAAATTTTAAAATGTAAAGTTAAATTCCCTAAAAATATGAATAAAGAAGCAAGAAGTTTAATTAAACATTTATTAGTTGTTGATATTAGTAGAAGATATGGTTGTTTAAAAAATGGAATAAGAGATATAATTGAACATAAGTTTTTTAATGGATTTGATTGGAAAGCACTTTTATTTAAAACTATGAAAGCTCCATTTATTCCGGATGTGAAAAATTGGGTTGATTCATCTAATTTCAATTATTATCCTGATTCTGATGATGAGAACCAAATAGCATTACAACATGATAAAGATCCTTTTATTAGTTGGTAAAGTATTAAATGTATTTACTATTTTAGAAAGATTTTATTTTAATTTATAAAAATAAAACAGAAGATATTTTTATATAATTCATATATAATTTAGATATTAAATTATCTTATTAATCTTCACTTATATATTAAATATTTTTTTACCAATTATAATTTAATTAAAAATTAATTAAATGAGATCAGAATCTGATCATAAGAATATTTAAACAAAAGTAAAAAAAGGAAGATAAATATCAATGTCTATTAATGTATCTTATGTTAATAATGAAAATAATTATTCAAGTAGAAATTTAATACATAAAAAAATAATGCCAAGAAATTACATATATATAAAAAAATCAAATGGTAATCAAAGTTTCAATTCAAATAGATCAAGAAATAAAAATAATATATACTCAAAAATACCTTTTAGAAAAATAAGTATTGATAACAAAGTTAATACAAAAGAAAATACAATAAAAAATAAATTATATTTAGAAGAATGTAAAAACTTTCAAAAAGAAATTGAATCATCATTATCAACAACATATAGTAATACAATATTAAAAAAAGATTATTCTTATAATAAAATTCCATTAAATATTCATAATTTACAAATTAATATGAATTTATCAGAACAAAATAAATTTGATAAAGAAGAATATAGAGAAATGTTTTCAAAATTAATTAGAGATGATTATTCAAATTCAATAATAAATTCATTATTAAAAGAAGAAGAAGAAAATACTAATTTTTTATTTAAACATAAAATAAATGAAAAAATGAGACAAAGAATGGCAGATTGGATGATTGAAGTATTATCCAATTATCATTGTGATGAATTAACTTATTTTGAAAGTGTTAATATTATGGATCGTTATTTTAAAAGTTGTAGTATTAAAAATATAATTTTAAATCCTAATGATTTACATTTAATTGGTGTTACTTGTATGTTTATTGCTAGTAAATATTATGATATTTATCCTTTAAAATTAAAAATGGTTTTTGAAAAAATTGCTCATAAAAAATTATCTTGTCAAGATATTAAAAATAAAGAAGATGAAATTATGAATAGTTTAAATTTTATTATTGGAAAAAGTACTATTTGGGAATTTATTAATTGTTATATTGAGGAAATTTTTTATGTTAAATGTAATGATTATCAAATTAATAATTTAATATTAATTGATAATTATTGTAATGATTTAAAATATAAAAATGAATATGAAATTAAACTTTCTAAAATTTTTAATAAATTATATACAAAAAATATGATAAATTTATTAAAAAAAATATGTATATATTTAGCAAAAATGAATTGTTTTGATTATAATTTAATTCAAAAAAAACCAAGTTTACTTGCTGCAAGTACAATTTTTGTTGCTATTAAAATTTGTGAACAAATTAATAAAGAAGAATATTTTAATGATTATTTTGTAAAGAAACTTTGTAATGTTAGTAGTTATAATGAAAATGATATAATTATTTATGCTCAAATAATATTGTACAACGCTAAAAACTTTGATACTATTTTTCAGGATTTGGAAAATTTAAAAAGAATTCATTTTAAAGCAATTATTGATATTAAAGAAACTAAATGAATAATGATATTTGATGTATACTATTAAAAATAGAATAAATTATTGTTAATAATTAATATTTTTTATATATTTTTTAATTTTTTGGATGGGAATTTAATGTTTAAATTATATTTTAATTGATTAATTTTTATTCCAAAATTTAAATGGATAAAGAAGAAGAAAAAAAAAAAAAAACATATTTAAAACATAAAATAAAAAGAGAAAATGATAAAAACTTACCCTTAATCCCAGAAAAAATATATAAAAATTTGAATGAAGAAGAAGATGAAAATATAACAAATGAAGACAAAAAAATAGATACAGACATAAAAAAATATTCTTTATATTCAAAAATAAAAAAAAAAATAATAATAATAATAGAAGAAGCTTCTCTTGAATTATCTCAAACAAAAAAACCAAAAATAATGAATGGAGATGAATTTTTAAAATTAATAAAAAAAATGAAAAAAGATCCAAATGATTATCATCCAGAAATAATACATCAAATATTATTAAATATTTTTGATTCTCCATTAAATAAAGTTGGTTTAGTAAAAGTTTATATTCATACTACAAATAATATTTTAATTGATATTAATCAAAATACAAGAATTCCTAGAACTTTTAAAAGATTTTGTGGTTTATTTACTCAATTACTTTTAAATAATGAAATTAATACTTTTGATAATAAAGAAAATTTACTTAAAGTTATTAATTATGATAAATTAATTAATATAATTGGGAAAAATACTCCAAAAATTTTAATAAGTAATAATGGAAGATTAGTTGATATTGATTCATATTGTGAAAATTTAAATAAGAATACTAAAGAAAATCAAAATATTTGTTTTATAATTAATGGAAATTCAAAAAGTAATATTGATAATAAAATAAAATATAATGATGATATTATTTCTATTTCAAGTTATGAAATTCCTAGTAATATTATTGGAGCAAAAATTTGTACTTCATTTGAAAATGTATGGGAAATATTTTAAATAAAATTAAATAATAAATAAAATATTATTTTTTAAATATTATTAACTATACTTTTATATTTAAATTTTTTTATAAAAATTTTATTTATTAAAAATTGGATAATATATATTAATCTTCTTTTTCTTTTTTATTATTAAAAAAATTTTCTGAACCAAGTGAAATAAATCTATCTTTATGAGCATATGTAATTTCATTTTGAGAAATTAAACCATGTCTTACTTTATAAAAATCACTTTTTACATTTTGAACAAAATAATAAAAATAATCTTCAATATCATCAGGACTTTTATAAACTTTAGGATTTCCATTTGAATAATAAAATAATTTTGAAGTTTTCTTTATTTTAATTACTTCATTACATTTTGCTAATTCATTTTGTATATCACCTAATGAATAAACAGTATTAAATATTTCTTCTTTTAAAAATACTAAATTAGTTTCTTTTTCAATTGTTTCTTTAATAAAAACTTTAAATTTTTCATCAAATATTTTAACATTTCTATAATCATTATTATTACTTTTGAATTTTTGATTATGTTGTTTTCTCCAATTTTTAAGACAATATTCTAATACAATTCTTAATATTTCTTGATTACTTTCATATTTAATTTTATAATAAAACATTCCAATAATAAATTTTTTAGTAAATGAGAAAATTAATAAATACTTTAAATCAATATGATAAATAAATAAATAAACAGCTAATAAAACCATAAGAAAATAAAAAGATAATAAAGGATCAGTCCAATAAACTAAATTTTTTGTTTTTTCACAAACACTAACCCAATCTGAAAATCTAATAATAAGATCTTCATATTTATTTTTAAAATCATCAAAAACTTTTAATGGTTCTGTTATTATATTTGCAATATCAATTTTTTCTTTTTCAATTAAATAACTTTCTGGCCTTTGTTCATTATCTTCATTTTTTTTAATAGTAGTTAAAAATTTACAATTAAAATCATATGGATTTCGATAACTAAAAATATATTTATCTATTATTTGAGATAAATATTTTTCATAAATATAACTATATCTAAACATAATTAATATACAAATAAAAATTAAATGAGTAACTAAATATCTTGAATCACAAATAAATAAAAAAGTAATTGAAATAAACATTAAAATTCCACTAAAAATTGGATATTTAAATCTAAATAATGTTTTATAATAAACATTTAAATCTTTGAAAATTACTACAATTCTATTTAATCTTTTTAAAAAAGAGGATATTCCTAATTCATCATCTTCAATTACCATATCTTCTAATATTTTTTTATTTCTATTTTTTTCAATTAAAGCAAAAGGAGATGAATAATCTAAAATTTTTAATTTTAAATATCCTGATGTTATCTTTTTATTATTTATATTTTTAAGTTCGACTTCAATGAAATTATTAGGAAAAAAAAAATAATTTAAAATTTCTGGTAATTCTAATATATATTCACCTAATAATTCTTTATTATCAAATTTAAAAATTCCTTCTTTATTTTTTGAAACAATTTGAAATTTTAATGTACCAAATCTATTATGAATAGGAAATAAATACATTTGATTAATAGGAAAAATTTCCTTATTTTTCATTATATTAGTATGAAAAGAATAAGGTAATAATGAAATATTAATATAACATTCTCCATTATAACCTTTTAAAGTTAAAGTATCAATTTCTACAAAAAGACTTCCATATATATTAATATTATTTCTTGTTATTGGAGCAATTAAATTTGAATTTGAACTATAAATATTTAAATATTTATCTAAAACTCTAATAAAATTTTTCACTTGAAATAAATTATAATTTTGAGAAAATCTAACATAAAATTCAAATCTATCAAAAGGATGATAAATTTTAATTAATATTTCACTATTAATATTAGATAATTTAAAATCTGAATAATCATTACCACCTGAATTAAAAATATTATAAATTTCTTTTGGAATAATACATTTCATTTCATTATTATCATGATCTAATCTATAAACATCAAAATATGCTTTATATAAAGGCATTACCAATAAATAATTAAATACATTTCTACTTTTATAAACAAATAAACATTGTTGTTGAAGTTGAATATAACCTTTAAATGTTTCATTTTTGTCTATTTTAATATAAACATCATCCCATCCTTTAAAATCTTTTTGTGGAATTATAGAATCTTGATTATTTAAATCATTATCAGAAATATAAAAATATTTTCTTAAATAATCTGATTGTATTGGAGAAAAAACTTTTTTTTCTTCTGAATTTGTTATACAAAAATCATAAATAGGTTTTAAAAAAATTTTTTTTGTTTGAGGATTTAATTTTACTATATTTAATATTGTTTTTAATAATAAATCAAAATATCTAACTCTATTTTCATCTTTGTTTATTAATTGAATTTTAGAAGGGAATTCAGGTAATTTTAAATTTTTATAATTTCCTTTTAAATATTCATAAAAATCTTCATAATCTGAAAAAGTTTTATAAGAAATTATTTGATAAGAATATTTAGGAGGTGAATTAATATATAATTCAGCAGGATAAATATTAGAAAAAGTTTTAGAAACAAATGTATTACAAAGTATTAAAATATTATCAACATCAACATTATAAAATTCTTCTAATGTTGGTGGTTTAGCATTTCCTTCTTCTTCATTTATACCTAATTTTATATTTTAAATATATATTTTTTACTTTCCTTTAGACTAAATGTTGACATAATAATTTTTATTTTTAATCCACGTCTTAAAATTTATATAAATAAAATAATATAATATTATAAAATGAATGATGATAATTTAGATGAAAATAAAAATGAAAACATATTAGAATCTCATTTAGATAATCTTACAGGAACAGTTTTAGAACCAATTAGATATACAGAAATTAATGATGATTTTAATCTTGCTACAAGTGTAAATAAACCATCAATTTTATATGAAAATTTTGAAGAAAATAATAAAAATATACAAATTAATAATATCAATGAAGATAATAATAATAATCCAAATCAAAAACAACCAAAAAAATATCCTTCTAAATTATATATGAATCAAACAAATAACAATAATACAAAAAAAAATAAATATAGATTTAAAATAATATTCATAGGAGAATCATCAGTAGGTAAAACATCAATAATAAATCGTTTTTTAAAAAATTTTTTTGTTGAAAATTACGAATGTACAATTTCTACAGAACTAAAAACAAAAATATTAGAATTAGATAAAAATAATCAAGCTGAATTAGAAATTTGGGATACTGCAGGAGAAGAAAGATTTAGTAAAATAACAAAACAATTTTATAAAGATTCATATGGTGCATTTATTATATATGATATTACAAATAGAGAAAGTTTTAAAAGAATTGAAAATTGGATTAAAGATATTAATGAATCTGCATCAAAAGATATTATTATTGGAATTGTTGGAAATAAAAATGATATTAAAAAAAATAGACAAATTGAATATGAAGAAGGAGAAAATTATTCTAATAATCATAATGCTCTTTTTTTTGAAGTTAGTGCTAAAAATGGAAATAATATTGATGCTGCTTTTCAACAAATGGCTTATAAAATATTTGAAAAAGTACAACAAGGTTCTTTTAATGATATTATAGATAGAGTTAATGGAAGAGATAGTATTAAAATTAATCACAAAAACAAAAATAAGAAAAATAAATGTTGTTCTTAATTACTAGTAAGATTTTACCTAATTAATTAAATTAAAATCATAAATTTATATAATTAATTTATATTTATTTTAGTTATAAATAAATATTAATAAATAAAATTCAATCTGAATATCCATGTAGAATATTTTCTCTAACATTAGCAAGTGAATAAAATAAATTATATCTTAATTTTTCCATTTTAATATTATTTTGATTAAATTTAATTCTCATTTCTTTTTCTTTTTTTTTTTTATTTTTAATAAAATCTTCATCTACTTTTTTTGTTTTAGTTTTTTTTGAATATTTTTCTTTAATATCTTTACCAAAATAATTAAAAACATTATCATTTATTCTAACAAAATTATCAGAAATTTCAATCATTTCTCTTTTACCTTTTCTCATATGAGCATATGAATTTTCAATTCTCATTGCATAAACTTCTTTTTTTATATTTCCTTTTGCTTTTTTTTTCTTTAATTTTTTATCCATAATTGCCTCAGCATCTCTTTTAAATTCAATTGATAATGGTTTTAAATATTTTGCTCTATCGATAATTTTAAATAATTTATTTTCTAATTTATATTGTTTTTTATTTATTATATCCATTTTATGTTGAATTGTTTTTGCTTTTTCTTTTTCTTCTTTTATAAATAATTTATCTTTATCTGTATAGGAATTATTATTTTTTATTATAATATTTCTTGGTGATGATGTTGATCTTGATGAAAATGTTTTTAAAAAACCAGTATTTTTAAAATTCAATGTTTTATAATAATCATTATTTAAATTATTCAATTTTAATGAAGGGACTTTTATTTTTGGTATAAATTTTTTTAAACTTTCTGAATTTGATTTATTTGTATCTCTTTGTGTTGAATTATTATAATTATCTAAACTTTTCATATATGATTTATGATGAATTGAACTGGGTGATAAAAATTTTTCTTCATTATTTAATTTTTGATTTTCATTATTATTAAATAAATTATTCCTACTTGTTAAATTATGTTTATTTATATCATAATTTTCTTCACTTTTTATATAATTTTCATTATTATCTTCATCATTAATTTCTTTATTTTTACTCTTACTTTCTTTAAAATTTATATTCTTTTCATCATTATTTTTAATATGATAATTTGTTAATGAATTACCATGATTTTTTTCAATGTTTTTCTTTTTTTTTTTATGAAATTCCATATTAAATCCTTTTCGAAAAACTTCACTTTTATCATAAATTAATCCATTATAAGAAAAAAAAATTTTTCTTAAACCATCTTCAAATTTTAAAAGAGGTGTAGGTTTTCTATCTTGTGGTCTATATAATTTTTCTCCTCCTATTTTTTTTTTTAATAAATATTTAATTTCTATCTTTTTTTCTAATATATCTCTTGTTAAATCAAAATTTCTTTTTTTACCATTTGATGAAATTATAGGAGAATCTAATATTGAACCATAATTTTCAAATATTGTTATTATTTTATTTTTTGTTCTTGACATTTGAATTTTTATATTTTAATTAAGAAAAAATAATATTTAAAAATTTTTTTCTTTTATTTTTAATATTTTAAAATTAAAAAATTAATTTTATTTTACTTTATGAGGTTTAATTAAAAAATAAAAGTTAAATATAATATATTTTTTTTATACTTATTTAATCATCTTCATCATTTTCTTTTTGAATTCCATTTGCACGATCAATAGGGAAGAAATTAACTTTACTATTATTAATGGAATTATAAACTTGAAAATCAACAGAATTTAAATCATGAGCATCAGTTTTATGTAATTTAAAAAGATAACAAAAATAATATAAAATATTATGTTCCTTTAAAACATGTTCATCAAAACTAATACCATTACTTTCAAATAAAGTTCTATTTAATTGACAAATAAAACAAGTATTTTTCTTTTCTTCATATAAAGTATTATTATTTTCTCTAATTTCTTGGAAAGTATCAACAATAATCCCATTAACAATATTTAATATAATTAAAATAATCAAAAAATAAAAAATCCAAGAATAAAAAAATTCAGTATAAAAACCAGGTTGTTCTTCAATTTTCATTTCAAATGGTAATCCTCCAGCTCTCATTCCATTATTAAATAAATATAAAAAGCATTCTATATAACTTTGACATAAATAAGTTCCATCATCATTCATATTAAAAAAATATAAAGTAATAGCAGCATAAAATAAAATTAAAATAATTAAAAGAAAACCAGTTGATAAAAATTGTTTATATCTATTTTGAATAGCATCTAAAACACTTTTCATTGTTGATGATATTGTAAATAAAATAAATAATTGAAAAGATAAAAATGAAGGCCAAAATAAACCTAAAAATCCAAAAGTAAAAGTCCATATGAAAGGTATTATTTCAGGTTCTTTTAAATAAACTAAAATATCATAATATGTTATTTCTTCATCATTTTCTTCTTCATTTTCATGAGGGATTATTATTTGTGTTGTTTCATTATTATCATTATTTGATTCTTGTTTAATTTCTTGTTTAGGTATTATATATTTTAAATTAATATATTTAAAATATAGATAATTTCCAATTATTGCTAAAATTGCTAAAAGTTCAAAAATTTCATATATTAAAATAAACCAATCAAAGAAATTTCCTGGTGCTGATAACATTAATAAAATATTAGGAACAAAACTTGCTATTAAAATATATATTTCAAATTGATTAAGATCTAATTCTGATAATTGTAATAATAATTTATTATTACGATATCTTTTTCTCATTTCTACAATATTTGATAATGTATAATAATAATCAAGTAAACCTGATAATTTTTTAAAGTAATCTTTATAATCTGCTTTATTACAAAAAGTAATAACATCATTATAATTAATTAAAACACTTTCTTTTGGTCTTAAATAATAAATTGTTAATAAAGAAGGTTCAATTTTTGATTTAATAGAATCTACAGTTTCTCTAATAACTTCAATATATTTTTCATTAACTGTTTTTTTCTTTTGTAAACTTTTAATCATTAATTTACTATCACTTTCTCCAGGAAGAATATTAATAGATTTATTTTTATAAATTGTATGTTTTCCTGTAAAAGGATCTAATTCAGGAACATTAGGAACATCTTTTGAAGAATCATTTTTTTTTTTATCAGTTGTTAAAAGATTAGAATATTGTTGTATTTCTAAAGGAATTAATTTTGCATATAAAGTTCCTAAACCATGCCATCTTTTAAAATCTAAACCAAACATAACATCATTTTTCATAAGTAAAAATGAACAAAATTGATAATATTCTTTTCCTATTAAAGTAGAATCTGAATTTATTGCTTTATCATTTTGAGCTGAAGATAAATCATCTAAAATTTGTTTATAACTTAATTTTTTTGGATGTTCAGATTCAGATAAATGTTTTATATTTACAAATATTTGAAATGCTATTTTAAAATATGGATTTTCTATTA
The DNA here is from genome assembly GCA_023806865.1 of Isotricha sp. YL-2021a. Classification (NCBI taxonomy): domain Eukaryota; phylum Ciliophora; class Litostomatea; order Vestibuliferida; family Isotrichidae; genus Isotricha; species Isotricha sp. YL-2021a. The sequence goes on along the minus strand of JAJJLH010002427.1, from coordinate 11,488 downwards.
ATTCTTCATAATTTTCATATAAATATTTTCTTAATTTTGAACATTTAACTCCTAATTTTTTTAAATCAACTTCAGTTTTATCTTTTAATATATTATTATCAAAATTAGATTCTTCTTCTTTTCCTAATTTAACTTCAAAAGTTTTTAATAAGTAAATAAAAGCATTTTCACCTTTTGTTAATAATTTAACAGGAGGTAAACCATTAGTAATAGAACTAACATCAGGTTCAGAATAAACAAAATTTTCTTCAATAAAACAATTAACAAATCTAACAAAATTAGAACAAAGTGAACTAAAAATTTCTTCACTTTCTAATAATTCTAAAAATCTAGAAAAAGTTTCTAAATATTCAGCAAAAAATTCACTATTACCTAAAATACTTAAATTATTTTTTGTAGTTCCTTGAATAATTTCAACTCTAAAATCATTTAATTCTTCATCTAAATCAATTAAACTTTCATATTGTTCCATAAAACCTAAAGGTTCAATAGAATCTTTTTGTTTTGAAACATGTGTAAAAATTCTAGTCATTTCACAAGAAGAATCAAAAATTAATTTTACAAAATCAAATTTTTGATTTTTTGCATGTGTAATATAATTACCCATTAACATAGTTTGAAATAAAGGATTATGATCTTCACAAAGTAATCTTAAAAAATCAATTGATTTAATTAATAATTTAAAATTATCTTTTGAATAAGGTAAAATTACAGCATTACTATAAATTACTGATTGCATTAAATAATAAATTTGATATGTTATTAAAGGAACTAACATTGTTTTTGCAATTGAAGGTGATTCTACTATTTTATCTTGCCAAAATTTAGGATTACTTAAAAATAATCTTTGTGCTACTTCAATTACTAAAGAATTTGAATATTGAAAATAATTAATTTTAAATAAATTTAATTTTTCTTGTCTTGCTATTTCATCAGGATCATCAATATCAATTGATATATTTTGATTATTTTCTAACAAAGAATTTTCTTCTTCTTCATTTGAATTTTGTTCTTCATTTTCTTTTATTTCACCACCAATTGAAATTTTACTATCATTACTTTCTGTGACTTCTTCTTTTTCATGTTTATAATTTGTAGGAAAAATTGGAGTTATATATGTTGGAACATAATAACCTTTTATTATATTTTGAAATAATGGTGCTGCAATATCTTCATTTTCATCTTCTTCATCAAAATATTCTAAAACTAAATTTTGTTCATTATCTTCTTTCATTTCTGTATAAGTTTTTATGAAATCTTCTATTTTTTCAATTAGAGTTAAATTTTGCTTTTTTATACTATTTTGATGTGATATATATGTGTTTGAATTTTTGGATTCTTCATCATCTTTATTTTTATAATATGAATAAATTTCTGAATAAAATCTAAATTTTGATAAGAGAGAACCAAAATTTTCTATCCATCTATTTACATCTAAGTAACTAAATGCTTTTTTTTCTTCATTATTATTTTCATTTTCATCATCATTTTTATTTGGATTTATAAAATATTCTATTGATTCTGATAATTCTTTTTGTACAATTTCAATATTAAAATCATCTACAAAATAATCTTTTAATATTTCTTCAAATTCATTTATATCTTCCATTCCATTTTCTTTTTTTTGAATTATATATTTTAAAATATAATTGTAATTTTCATAAAATAAGAAAACTAAAGAATAAATTGAATATTGTTCATTTCCTGATAAACGACAATAATGTAATATTTTCCATAAACTTAAATAAACAGGAATACAAATTCCTTTTAATAAATATGATAAAGCTTGTTTTGTTGTTTTAATATCATTTTCATTTTCTTCAAAAAAATATTTTGTAAAATTTAAACTTTGAGAAATAACATTTAAAACATCACTTTTAACAACTCTTAATGAAGTATTTATTAATTGATTTTGACTGAATTTATATAAAGTAAGAAAATGATATTTAGAATAAAATAACATAATTTCTTTTCTAATTTTAATATTTTTATAATTTGAAACATCTTGATTTTCATTTAAAGGTCCTGTTAATGCAATACTAACATCATCAATTTTAACAATTGATTTTATATTTTGAAAGAAATTTAAATCTAAATAATTTAAAGTTTTAAAAAAACTTTTAAATAATTCAATCATTTTCATATCATTTGCATTATTAATTAAATCTAATTTTCCTGCTTTAGTTATAAAAAATAAATTATTAGAAATTATTTGATTTATTGCCATATATGATTTTTCAGATGATGTTTGTAAACAATTACTAAATATTTTAAGATATATTGTTAAAATTTCAGGAGTTAAAAATAAAGATTCAATGTGTTTAATTTCACTTTCTTCTCTTTTTCTTTCTGCTTTGAAAACTTTATCTTCTTGAGTTTCCATTAATTTTTCATTTTGTTTTACATATTTAATTTGATAACCATCAATTTTTATTAATGTAATATGAACTAATAATGATAAGTAATTACATTTTATTTTTTTTTTTTTTATATTTTGAATTAATTTTAAATAAAAATGAAGATTTTCTCTTCCAGGATTATAATTATTTGTTACTAATAATTTTTCATATACATTCTCATTTAATAATAATGGGAGTAATAAATTATTATCTTTTACACTTTCAAATAAAACATCTAATATAATTTCTTTTGTTTTATGAAATAATTCAACATTTTCTTCTTTAAGAAAAATTAAATCTAAACAATAAATCATATTAATTAAATCTCTAATACAACCTCCTTTCATAATACCATATTGAAATATTTTAATTTTATCTTTTGGAATATCAAATTTTTCATATTCTACTTTTAATGAAGTAAATTTATCAAATAATTCACTATCATTAAAAATTTTATGAATATCTTCACAACTAATAATATATTTATATATAGTTTGAATATTAAAATTAAAAAGATCAAAAGAAGTCTTAATTCCATTGCTGGAAAGATAATTTTCTAAACCATTTTGAATTAAAGAAGAAATACTTTTTAAACTTTCTTCTAAATCAGAATGAGTTAAAAGATTATGAATTGATTCAGAAAATTCATCTTTTTCAGCTAAAAATAATTCTAAAAACATTCTATTTCTAATTGAAAATTTTGAACTATTTCCACCAAACATTGCTTCAAAAACTTTATTATTAGTATCATCTTTTTCAAAACAATATTTATAAGAATTATAGACATCTTTCATAATAATATTATTAAAACAAACACAATTTCTACTAATAAAAATTAAATAAGCAGTACATTTAATAGAATCATTTATATTATCAGTATTACTTTTTTTTCTACATTTTTGTACTAAATCAAGAAAAATTTGAGAATAATTATCTAAAATATTAGCATCACCCATTGTATTAGCTAATAAAATATTTAAATAATCCATTGCCATAAGGAAAAAATTTTCAATAAAATTAATTGAAATCCTATCTAAATTTTCTTTTAATATCATTAAAATTTCTTCAACTTTTTTTAATTTTTCAATATCTGGAAATCCAAAAACAATTCTTTGAATAGGAGAAATATTTTCACCAGCAGTTAAAAAATCATGTATTCTAGGTCTGATAATAGTATCTAATTGTAATTTTAAAAGTTGTTCTATTAAAGCTAATAAATTATCAGTTGAAACTCCATCTAATGCTTCAAAGTATTTGATTATTAATTCATTTGTAATTATATTATTTGATGATGTTGAATTGTCTAATCCATATTTACAATTATTTTTATATTCATTTGATTTATCTTCTCCTTGTTGGATTATTTGGTTAAAACGATGGTTTATATCTGATTGAGTTGATAATTCTATTGATGACATTTTTTAATTATGTTATTATTGTTATTGTTTTTTAAATATTTTTTTATTATGTATTGAATTTTATTATAATTTTTATTTAAATTAGATATTGTTTTTTTTAATGTTTTTTTTAATTTTTATAATTTTTTTTTAAAATTTTTTTTATTTATCAAAAAAATAATTTGTTTTATAATAATATTTTATAATTTATTTATCAAGGGGTTTTTTTTGTAGAAAAAATAAGTACATTCATATTAACTAAAGGAAAGCATTTTTCAAATCTTTTTTCAATTTCATTAAGTAAATCATGTTCAGGTATTTTTTCATCAATTAAAAATTTAGAATAACAAATAAATTTAAAATTCTTATCAAATTTTAAATCACTTCTATTATTTAAATGAGCAGAAGAGCATTTAGGTGAAAAAAACAAAGAAGGATCCCACATATATTTACTAAGCATCATATTACCATAAAATTCTCTAATATCAGCATCATATTGAAATTTATATTGTTCTTTACAATCATCAAAATTTAATATTAAAAATAATCCTCTTGTCATTGCTTCAGTCACACTTTTTTTAACATCATCAAAAATTGAAATATTAATTCCTAAACTAGACTCATGTAATTTCATATAACAATATCTCAAATCAATTTCAATATAAGATCCACTAAATAAAGAAAAAACTTCATCTTTACTAACTTCTTTTTCTAAACTTCTCAAAATTAAAGGAATTTTATTACTTTTATAAGTCTCATCAATTGCATTAAATAATTCTAACTCATTAGTAATCCTAATTAAATTTTCTCTAGAAAACTTCTCGAATTTATTTTGATTACTTTTTTCTCTAAAATCAAAATTTTTAACTTTAAAACTATCTACTTCTTCACTAGTTAAAAAAGGATTAATAAAAGCTCCAGTTTCTCTATTTAAATAATAATTATTAGCAAAAAGTCCTTTTAAAACATGACCATCATAATGTCTAAATTCACCTTCACCATCCATTCTCCCTTGAGTCCATTTACCAATATAAACATAACCTTGTTTCCAAAATAATTTTCCAGTACCATCATATAAATCGTTATCAAATTCACCATCATAATATGATTCATCTGAATAATTTGCTTTTCCTTTTCCTTTTTTTTTATCAAAATACCAATTTCCATCATATTTAGAAGTATATTTACCATCTTTATATTCGTAAAATTGTATTCCATATCCATGTCGAACTGTTGATAAAGTTTTCTTTTGTTCTTCATCGGTTATTTGTTCTGGATGTTCTATTATTTTTCCTTCTTTTGATATTGTTACTGTTTCACCAAAATATATTGTACCATCTGGGAATTGGTAATATTTGTATTCTGGATATTTTTCAGAGAGTTCGTTCTCATGTGTTGATGGAGGGTTGTCTTGTTGAGGTGACTCTTGGGTTTTCATTTTTTAATTTTTTTTTTTATTTTTTTTTTTTTAGTTTTTTTTAAAAATTTTTTTTTGGTTTTTTTTTGAGATTTTTATTTATTTTTTTTTAAGGGTTTTTTTATTATTTTTATATGAGGATTTTCTCTTTTATTATGGTTGATTTGTTTTGGTTTGTGAATTTGTTTATTAAGGTTAAGTCTATTGTTTCTTTTAGATTTATTGTGTTTAAATTTTCTTTTTCTAATTTTTGATTTATTTGTTTGTTTTTTTCTTTTAAAATTTGTTCATATGTTTCATATTCAGTTTCATTTATTTCTAATTTTAATAAACCAATTAAATTTACATTTTTCATAAATTCTATCCAACCATAATTTATATTTTCAATTGATTTAATAGATTTATTTATTTTTTTAATATCTTCATTATCTAAAAAATAATTATCATTTTCTTTCATTATTTCAAGTGCATATTCCGAATCAATTGGTATATTTCCTATAATTAATTGGATTAAATTATCCGAATCTATTTCTTTAATTAATTTAATTATTATATCTTCAGTTAACGATTCTGAATTATTTTTTATAAAATTTTCCCATATTTTATTCTTTAATTTAGTTTCAAATTTTTTTATATAAGTTATAATTTTCTCTTGATTAGAAGAAGGGATTTTTATTTCTTCTATTAATTTTAAAAAATCTTTTTCTTTTAAAATTTGATAAAGCATATTATTAAAATATGATTGTTTCAAAGAAAATGAATTATTTATTAACTTAATCATATCACCTATTTCCATATTTGAAAAATTCAATGCTAATTCTTCTCCACTTGTATTATCATTCTTTTTTAATAAATCAGTAGCATTGAACAAATAAATTTTATCCATTTTTCCAAAATTATTTCCACTTTTAATGTCCATATCATATTTTTCATCAATCCTCTCAATAATTTTTTCCATAATTTGGATAAAATATAAAAAAACTAAAAAAAATAAAAAATAACCTAATTAAATATTCAAATAATATAATCGTTTTTAAACAAAAAAGAAAAAAAATGCAAATATCAATAAAAACTCTCCTAACAACAATAATCCTTATCCAAATAACAAAAGCCCAAATAATAATAGATGACGAGGAAAATTTTGACATCCCAAAAACCTTATGTACATCAAAAGGGAAAAAAATAATATCAACACCAAACAAAAACCCAAACTTAATAGGTCACTATACATTTGACGAATTAGGTTTAAAAGATTCAAGTGGTCATAAAAATCATTTAAAAGGTTTTATTAATTATGGTCCTTCATATTTCATAAAAGGAAACTCAGCATATTTTTCAGGTAATGAAATGTTAACAATAAAACATAATAAAAATGATTTTAATGGAAGTGACATTACAATATCATTTTGGATTTATTTATTAGAAGATTCAACTGATAATTGGAGAACAATAATAAATAAAGGTAATAATATACAAGAATTAACACCAACAATAATGTTATGGCCAAAAGAAAGAAGATTACATATAAGATCATCTACAGAAATTTTTTGGAATGAAGGAATTGAATCAATTGGTATAATAAATATGAAACAATGGACATTAATAACAGTAATTTTTTCAGGTCAAATGGTTCAATTATATATAAATGGAAATTTAGATAATCAAAAAATTTTAAAAGGAAAAATTATAAGTAATGAAGGTGATTTTCATATTGGGAAAGATCCATGGCATCAAGGAGTAAAATGTTATATTGATGAATTGAAAATTTATAATACTGCAATTAAATCAAAACAAATTGAAGCAGAAGCTTCTATTTTAATTCCTTTAATTGGAAGTAATTATGCTACTTTAGGATGTGAGAAATGTACTTTTTTACAAGCTTTAAGTTCTTGTCCTGAAAATTATCATATGTGTTCTTATCCTGAATTGTATTCTGGAGGGTATTTAATTGCTAGAAGGAATGGATGGTTTAAATTCGGAACTTTAGTCTGGGCAAGGGAAAGTCAAAAGGAAATGGAAGAAGGGAAAGAAGTTAATGAAATTGGAGATCCTAATGTTATGAAAATGTGTATTTGTTGTTTTGATAAGTAAATTATATATTAAATTTTTTACTATTTTTTATATTTTTTTTATTTTTTTTTTATTTTATAATTTTTTGTTTTTTTATAAATGTGTTTATTAAATAAAAAGGTTTTTATTAGTTAAAAAAGAAAATTTTTTTGTATTGGCTAAAATAAAAAATAAACTCGTTTTTTTTAAATAATTAGTAATTATTATATTAAGATAACATTACTATATTGTTTAAAATGTTTTTATTTATAAATTGGTCTAATTATAATTTCTACAATTAAAAATTAATAGCGAAGATACAAAAACCATAAACATAATATTTAGAAATAATATTTTTTCGGTTTCGATAATTTTTCGTTTCTATTATATTCCCATTATTTCACTAATTTCACTTGGGATATTTTCTTTAGAAGTAATTTTATTATCAATTAACTTTAAAACGAAATTTGAAAGTGATTTTTTCATATTGTTTTTCATATCATCATTTTTTTCATTTTTATACTCAGAAATTATATGCTTAATATATGCATTAATATATGTTTTAGGCAAAGATACATTTAATAAAATTTTATTAAGAACATTCATTGATTTATTACTAAATTTATTTTTAAGAAATTGAGTTAAATATTCTTCAAATATAGTATTTTTACTAATTTTAATTAATAATTCAAAAGCAAAATCTTGATTAATTTCAATTAATTCCATCATTTTAATAGAATTAAAATTAATTTCCTTTAATAAAATAGGATTATGTTCAATTTCATTTAAGCAAAAATTAATTTTTTCTTGATTTAAATTATTAAAATGAAAAAGATAAGAAAAAACTTTATCTTTACTTTGATTAAAATCCCAAATGAATTCATGTTTAAGAGAAGGCATAATCCACATTGGTTCATTATCAAAAAAAGGATATTGATTATTAGGATAATAAGACATATAATTTGGTTCGAAATAATTGAAGGACACTTCTTTTGGAGTGAGTTGACTTAAATTAAATAAATTTTTATTTTGTGTATTTTCATATATAATTGGTTTAATCCAATCATTTATTTTTATTGGTATTTTTTCTATTGATTTATTATATTTTTCATAATATTTTTTTAAATCTGGAATTTCAATTTCTGAATTTTCTTCTATTATGTTTTTTATTGATTTTTGGTAATTTATATTGTTTTCTAAAAAGTCTATTAAAAATTTTTTTTCTTGATTATTATTTGAATTATTTAAAGATTCTAATACAATTGGAATAAAAGGAATTGTATTAGTTTTATCTAATTGATACATATCATATAAAATAAAAAAAGAAGAAATTCTCTGTGATAAATTTAATAAATTATCTTTTATTAAAAACCATAATGTTACACCAATTTTAAATTGTTCTGATTTAGGATATATTTTTTGAAATGAATTTGATATATCATTTAAAATTTTTGATTCATCTGATATTAAATTATATAAACTAGTCAACTCACTCGGAGATAACATTTAAAAAAAAATATAATTCATAAAAAACAAAATTTAATAATATTAACATAAAAAAAATTCAAAAAAAAAAAATCCAAAAATAACCCTTTTAAAAAAAATATTAAATAAAAAAATCACAAACCAAAAAAAAAAATATTTAAAAAAAACCATAATAAAAAATTTCAAAAATTAAAAAAAAAATTTAAAAAACAAAAGAAAAAAAAAAATTAAATAAAAAACCCAAAAAAAAATAAAAACATAAATCTACTGATCCTTAAGTCCATATTCAATATTAGTAAACTTATAATGTATCCTCTTAGCAGTATCAGAATTAATTCCTTGATTAGGTTGAAAAGACCTAATAGGTTTTTGATAACTATCTCTATAAGTAGAAGTAAATTGTTTTCTATTAATTAAACTTCTACTACCCAAATCAAAATTAGTTTTATGATTCATTTGTTTAAATTCTAAATCTTCAGGTAATCTATTTCTAAAACTATTCATTGTATAAGGAATTAATGGTTTTTTATCCATTCCAACATGCATATCAATATAAGGAGAACAATAATCTTTTTGATAAATTGTTTTATTTTCTTTTTTTTTTGTTATTGTATATTTATAATGATTTAATTTTTGACCTCGATGATTTCTTATATCATAACATATTGCCATTGGTACTCCATTACGAACTATTACTTTTTTTGCTGAACCTACTCTAGCTTTACGATAATATGGATCTGTGTTTTTTTTGTCTCTTGTAAAATATGATGTTTGAGTTCCGTTTATATTATCTTCTATTTGAGGACGGTTTTGACTATGGAATCCTGCACTTTGAGGACGGGTTCTTATCATTTTTTTTAATCTTTTTTTATTTATTTTATAATTATTTTAGAAGTTATAAAATATTTTTTTTAGGTTTAATTTTTTTTTTTATTTTATTTTTAAAAGGATTAAATATTTATTTTTTCTTGTGGTAAATAATCATAATTATCATCTAGTTCATTTGCTCTTATACGTCTTTTTTTATTTAATTGATCATAAATTATTTTTGATAATAATAATATAATTAATATCATAACTAAAATCCAAACAATAGGAAAATTAAAGGGAGTTTCATATTTTTTATATATTCCAACTCTTTTTTTATCATAATCAAACATTATTAAATATTTAATAAAGATTGGTTTTCCTATTATCCAATTTTGTTTTTTAAATGAAGCATCAAATATTACTAAAAAATAATTATTTCCTTTGTAATTATAAAATAAATCTTCATAATTTAATGTGAAATTATATTTGATTATTTCATTATTAAATTTTAAATCAGGAAATTTTTTAATATCAACATTAGAATTACAAACAAAATAAATATAAGTTATATTATCATATCTTTTAAAATTTTTTTCAATGCATTCATTAGAATATTTATTAAAAAATATTTCTTTAATTTTATTATAATAATTTAAATCTCCTTGAATTAATCCAAATTCAATTTGTAAAATAATATTTTTAGAATTTTTAATAAAATTATCATTACCAATATAAATATTATTAACATAAAAACCCCATTTATGACTACCATCAATATAATTTACATCAGTATATATTAAATCTTTTTCTAAATAATTATTATCATAATTATGTAAATAATCACCAATAATCAATTTTCCTAAATCGTTATTTTTATCAGTATATTTTATATGAAAAGTATATCCATCAATAATATTATTTTTTTTTAATTGATTAATAATGCTTTCATTCCTTTTATATGTTGCATAAAGCGCTGCATATAAACTTAATCCAATTTCTCCTGTATATTCTTTTACATTTTCTTTTAATTCATTTGCTAATACAAATTGAAATTCATTTATTTTTTCCTTATCATTAAAATAAACAATATCTATACATAAATTACCATTTATAAAATCATATATAAAATAATTATATTTTTTTTTGTTTAAATATTGAAATGTAGTTGATTTATTTTGATTATATTTTATTCCAGAACCTTCATTATAATCGGCACTTGTTATAAATGTAGGAAATTGTTGTAATTTAATAAACATATTTATTTTTTGTTCAGGGGTTCCTATTTTAATTTCTGTATAAATTTCATTTAAAAATAAATATTCAATTAAATTATTTTCTTTCAAATTATTATTACTTTTACTTTTAAAATTTAATATAAGGTTTTTCATATTAAATAAATGAAATATACCTAAAAAAATATATAATATCATATTCATTTATTATAATTAAATCATTTTTTTTAATATATTTTTATTTAATTAATAAATAAAAATTAATTAATAAAATATTAAAATATTATTACATTTTCAATAAAAAAAAATTATAAATGAATTAAATAAAAAATAATTTTATTTTATAAATATATATAATAATTTTTTTTTATACTATTTTAGAGAAAAGAAATTAAAAAATAATATATATTGATAGATGATTAATTATTATATATATCTAGATTTATGCAAATGATTAAACTAAGAATTAAATTATTGTTTGATACATATTTTAATAGTGACTTAATTTTTTATTTTATATAAAATATTAATTATCCAATATATTTATATTATATATATAAGTAATTAAAGTTTATAAAAATAAAGTATAAGAATTTATTTAAATGTAACAATATTAATTCATAAATATTTAAAATAAAAAAATATAAAAATATTTTTACTAGTATAATATATAATTATAGTATGTAAAATAATTTATAT
>JAJJLH010002426.1:0-22328 GCA_023806865.1 Isotricha sp. YL-2021a | reverse complement strand
ATCTACTTCTTCTTCACTCATAGGAGTTCCTAATTTAGTTAAAATAACTCTAAGTTCATCTTTATTTATAGTTCCTCTACCATCTCTATCAAAATATTCAAAAGCTTCAATTATTTCTTCTTTACTAGATTCAGGTGCTTCGTCATAAGTTTCTTCTTGTTGAACAACAGTCTTTTTTTGTACTCTTCTTGACATTTTTATATAATAAAAAAATCAAATAAAACTTAATAAAAAAATTTATTTATTTATATGAAAAAATTTTATTAAAATATTATATTTTAAAATTACATTTATTGATAATTTAAAAATTATTCTTTTATGTTTTATTATTTAGTAAATTAAAATATAAAACTTCATTTTATATGAAAAATAATATTATTAAATAACTGAAAAAAAATTCAATATATTTCCAAAATATTTAATTAAATATCAGATAAAGGAAAAAATGAATTCAACTTTTAAATTGATAAATCCAATTTTTCCTTTTGTAAACAAATAAATAACAAAAAATAATTTTTACTATTTTTTTTTTTCAATTTATTATGAAATTATTTAAATTAATTTTATAATGGAATTTGAAATAGAAAAGTTAAGAAATGAGCAAATTTCCTTATCAAATGATAATATAATTTACAAAGAAGATTTAAATAGATTAACCGAATTAAATAGACATTTAGAAGATGAATTAAATATTCAAAGAAATAGAAATTTTGATTTAGCAAAAGAACATGATAAATTAAATAAAGAAAATTTACATTTATCTCAAGTTATAGATACAACAAATAATAAAATTGCTCAAATAAAATTTAAAGAAAATCAAATGATAGAAAATATGAATCAAAAAATGTTATCAGAGGAAAGATTAAAAAATACAGAAAATGAATTAAATACACTTAGAAATATTAAAAATCAAAATGATTATGAACATCAAAAATTATTATTTTGTTATAATGATTTAAAAGATAAAAATGAATGTGATGAAAGACAAATACTCCTATTACAAAAAGCACAAGATGATAAAGTTACAGAAATTGAAAATAAATTAACTAAAATGATATTAGAGTTAGAAACTTTAAAAAAAGAAAATTTAAAATTAAGAAGTGATAATGAAGAATTAAATAAAAATATTGATAATGTTAAAAGTCAAAAAGATAATTTAAAAGAAAAATATACAAAAGAAAAATATGAAAACGACATATTATTAAAAGAAATTTCTGATATTAAAAAAGAATTTGAATCATATAAACAAAATTTATATGAAGAAGAAATGAGAAGATTACAAGAAGAACAAATGAGAAAGAATAGAATTGAAAATAAAATAAAATTAGTTAATGAATTACAAAAAAGAATTAAAACATATAGAAATTCTAGACCAAAAAGTATTGATGGAAATATTTAATTTTTAAATTTTTTTAAAATATTTTATTTAATTTTTTATTTAATATTTGGAATTATTTTAAAATTAATGAATGAAAATAATGATAAAACAGTTTCTTCTTATTCAAAAATATTTCAAGAAAAATTAAAAAAAGAAGATGACTTAAAAAATAACTGTAATATTATTCCAAATATAAAAGATGAATTAAAAGAAGAAAAAAATTTTGAATTAAATAATAATAGCAATGACGAGGAAATTAAAAAAGGAATTAATTTTGATAATTTGGGTGATTGGGAAAATGTTGATATAAATAATAATATAAATAATGAAAAAATTCAAAATAATAATCATGATAATAATAAAATTGATAATATCATAAATAATAAATCAGAAAACAAAGAAAATATTAAAGATATTAATAAAGATAATAATATTGAAAAAGATAATAGTGGAAAATTAATGTCTGATTTACAGGATATTGAAGATGATAATCATTATAATATGCCAATTTTACAAAATATAGAAAATGATTTTAAAGCATTAAATAATAATAATAATATATTATCTGATTCACATATGAATAATTATAATAATGAAATTCAAAATATTAAAAATGATAATAATAAATTTATGTTTAATTCTCAAATTATCAATGAGAATGATAAAAATGATAATAATCAATTGAAATATGAGCTAAATAATGAAATGAATAATAATAATATTAAAGATAATTTTAAAAATATATCATCTCAAATTAATGAAAATAATAATATAAATAATAATGAAATTATAAATCAAAATATTCAAACACATAAAAATCATAAACGTTCAAATCCATATATAAATAATAATGTATATAATTTTAACTTAAATAAATTTCAAAATAATTTCAATTATCAAAATAATAAAAATGATAATATTGATTTCAATGATTTAAGTTTGAATATTTCAAATTTCACAGAAAAATTGAATAAAGATAAAAACGAAGATGAATCAGATGTTTTAATAAATTCAAATAATGATTTTAAGAAATTAGAAAAAAAGAAATCCAAAGAATTTAATAAAGATATAAAAAGTCATATTAATAATGATAATAAAATTGTTAATTCAATAAATATTCATAAACAAATTAAACCATTAAATAAAAAAAAAGAAACAAAACATCCTCAAGTTAATGAAATTAATGAAACAAAAAAATCAAACAACAAATTAAATGAACAAAGTAATGATATAATAAAAAATGACCAAATAGAAAACAAAAAAATTAAAAAAATATCAATTTCAAATAACAAAAATTTAAACAATAATAATAAAAATGACAATAAGAATAAAGAAATAATTCATAATAATATTGATATTTCTAATAACAAAAAAAATAATAATAAATTAAATAATAATAATGAAACAATTCAAGAAAATAAAAATAAGTTAAAGATAAATAAACCATATTTAAAAAAAGCAAATAAACCAAAAAGTGTTAATAATAGAAAAAACAATGAAGTTATTCAAATCAACCAAAATTTTGATAATTATAATTTTCAAAATAATAATAATCAAGGAATATTTAATCCAAACTTTAATCCAATAAATATCAATCAATATATTCCACAACAAATGAATTATAATAATATGATAAATAATCAAATGTTTCAAAATAATATTCCAATGTTTCAAAATTATAATTTAATGTTTCCAAATAATAATTTAGTTTATCAACAAATGCCTTTTCAAAATCCATATTATCAAATGCCTAATTTTCTATACCCAAATTTTATTAATATTCAAAATCAAATTACTTCAAATCAACAACAAATTCCTATACAAAACTATAATAATAATTTAATAAATTATCCAATGTCATATAAACAAAATGAAAGTATTCCTAATAAAAATAGAAATATTAGAAAAATTAAACCTAAATCTTTAAATAAAAATAAGAAAAAAGATGAAGATTTTATATCAAATAAAGGAAATAAAACTTTTGAAGAAATAGAAAAAAATAATAAAAATATTGTTAATGGAGTTAAAGGAAAAAATAAAGTAAATAATAATAATAATAAAAAAGAAATTGAAATGAAAACTAATGAATTAGATAATTCTTTAAATAATAAAGAGAATGAAAATGAAATAAATGAAGAAGAAAAAAATCAAAGTCAAAATAACATAAAAAACAATATTAATGAAGAAAAAGAGCAAATATTATTAAATAATGAAAATAATAAAAAAGCAGAATCAAATGGAAGCTACAATAGAATTAAATTTTTAAGGAATTTAGCAAATGAAAATGAAGAAAAAAGAAAAAAAAGTCCAACATATAAAAAATCAAAAACAATTCAAGAAGAAGAGCCAGAAAAAAAATTAGGAAAAGTATATACAACATTAAAACCAAATATTAAACCAAAAAACAAGGCAATTAAAAATTTTTCCCATCCATCTACATCAGATAAAAAAATAATAAAAATTCCAATATTAAATGAAATAGATAAAAATGAATTTTTAAAAAATATAAAATATGAAGAAAATTTAAACAAAAAAAATAAAATCCAAAATGAAAATAATGATTTAAACGAAAACAACGAAGAAAACAACAATTCAATAGATTTACAACATCTTTTACAAAACAATGAAGAATATAATATAAAAGTTAATAAAATAAAAGATTATATAAACAATATGAAAAAAAAATAATCACAAAAATAATAAAAAAAAGTTAATATATTAATATAAATAATATTCTATATATATCTAAAAAAAAGATAAAAATATTCTTTGACTTTTTACATTAAATTAAAAATTTTAAAAAAAATAATTAATATTTAATAAATTGATAAACAAAAAACAAATATATAATATAAAAAATATGTCACATGAAGAAAATATCTAACAAATCCAAAAGAAGAATTAAAAAATCAGTTTATTGAAAAATGAATTTAAAACTCTTTTCTAAATATTCATATTCCGGGTGGGTGAACAAAATAAAAGTAACAGAATTAATGGCAATAAATATCTCAAAATCAAATATAATAGTCTCCTACACATTAGGAAGAAATCAAATAAAAAGCATCATGTAAATATTAGAAAGATTAACAAATAGTTTAATATATCATGAAAGAAATAATAATAAAAAAAATGATAAGCTATAAAATAGTATAAAACATAATTTTTTTTATTTTTTGTTATTAATATATAAAAAACTATATAAAATATTATATTTATTTATATATTTTTAAATCTATAATATTATAATTTTTAAATCCTCTTGCCACGAATTTTTGGTCTCAAATAATAATATGAATAATATATAATTATAATAGTAACAATTCCTAAAAAAATACATAAAAAAGTATCTCCTTTCCCTCTTTTTATTAACCATCCTGTTTGTGAATGTGACGTGGTCAATTTTCCAAAAATATTAGAAAGTTTATTATTAATTCCTCTCATTGAAAATAATTGGTTTGATAATTCTCCATTAATATTTGATGCATTATTTTCTATATCTCTTGACATCCTTATTACAGATTTTAATGTTTCATTTTCTTGTTGAAGTGCATTTATATTTTTTCCAAATTGTTCATTTTCATATGATTTGTAATTTCCATTTTTTTGAAAATATTTTTTTTTTATTGTGAAAATATATTCTTCAAGTCTTCTATTTAATTTTTTTTTTGATATTAATAAATTTTCTAGTTTCCCTTTCCATATTTCTTTTTCATTATTTGATATATTTGTAATATCAATTGATATTGAAAGATTTTTTATTGATGTTGATAAATTTTCTATTTTTTCTGATATTTTTTCTTTAATTCTATCAATTGTATTAAAAGGATATTTATTATTAATTAATTTAGAAATTTCATTTTCAATATCATTCTCTTGGTTTATACATTTACTATATAATTCACTAAGTATTTTTGAATTTTTATTATTCATTATGGTAAAAATAAATAAAAAAAATAAAACAATAACATAAAAAAATAGATATATTGAAAAAATTTTTTAAATTATTATTTAAAAATATATTTATTAAAATTTAAAAATTCTCATCATCATTTTTCCCATAATCAATTTCCTCATCTTCAGCCCACAAACCTAATCCATCATTATTAGCTTTTTCTTCAATTTTATCTAATTCTTTTAAGTAATCCGGAATTTTTCTTTTTCTATTTAATTTAGCAAAACCAACTTTTAACAAATTAGCATGATAAGTGGAATTAATATCATTATCCTTTAAATAAATAACAATCCCATATTTCTTAACACCATCATCATTATAATCATAACATAATTTTCCATTTAATTCAGAATCAATATTAACAAAATCAGGATATTTATCAACTGCTTTTTTCATTGAATTTTTAGAATATTCTAAATAAGCTAATTCACAAAATTTTGCTTGAGGTTCAATTGATGAAATTTCACTATCTAATTGAATTAAATCTTCTACATTTAAAAATTCAATATTTCCAAAATCAATAAATTCAACTTCATATTCATTTTTTTTTTTATTATATGATCTTATTATTCCTCTATAATAATTATTATCATCAGGATATTTTGCTGCACATAAAGTTCCATTTTTAATTGGTTGTTCTAATTTAATTTCTTTTCTTTCTCCATCATCATATTTACTTAAAATATTTTGTATAATATCTAAATTTTTATTTGGTAAGAAATTAACATAAAAATTATGCATATCATCTTGTTCTGTTACTCTTAATTTAATATCTTTATTTATTTCTTCATATTTCCCAAAATAAGAATCACCAAATTTTATCATATTTGCTAATGCTTCATTTTCCCATAAACCGATTTTTTTATTTTTTGCATTTTTTTCAACTTCTAAAAATTCATTTAAATTAATATGAGAAGTTTTATTTTGTTCATCAACTACAGCAAGTCCTTTTTCTAATAAAGTAATAGCAAAATTCTTTTTATTAAAATAAAAATTCCCAAAATAATTTCCCATTCTATCAGCAACTAAAATATCACAAAAACCATCTCTTTGTAAAATAGTTTCATTTACAAAATCTAAAGCTTCTTGGAAATATTTATTAATAATTTCATTATTATTTTTATCTTTTGTAAAAGTTTTAATACCTAACATACCAAAATTAATATAACATTGCTTTTTTTCAATTCTTAATTTTATTTTATAACCACTAAAGCAAAATTCAACAGTACATTCAACATTTTTTAATCCTAATAAAAAAGAAACAAAACTTTTTTTTTTTATTTTAGGTGCACCAACTAAATCACTATAATTAGTTTGATTTGGCATTTTTGGAGAATAAATTCCAATTTTATTATCTTTTGCTTTTTGCTCAGCGTTTCTCATATTATTTAATTCTTTTGAAGGTTCACCATCTTCAATTTTAAAAGTAACTAAATTTGCTAAACCATTTTCAATTAAATCAACATTTAAACATTTTTCATTTTTATTATTATCTGTATAATAAATTGTATAAAATCTCATTTTTTTATTTTGTCCTTCATTTAAAGAATCAACTTTAGGATTTTTTATATAATTAAAATCACATTTTATTTCCTTTCCAATTAATCTCTTTCTTAAAAATTCCTTTGCTTGAAAAGCCCATGGTTTATCAGGTTCATTTGAATTTAATTTTGCTAAGGCAGGTGCCTTTAAATTAGATAAAAAAATTCTTTGAATATCTCCATTTTTATCTTTTATTGATAATGAATCCCCAGAATGAACCATAATACATTTTACTTCTCCTAATTCATCACCTTCTTCTTTTTCATATTCTTTACTTTCTATAATTTTCTCATTTTTCCATATTCTTAATCGATTTTGTCTTGCTTCATTTTGAAAACTTTTTACTAAATTTAAATCTTCATTTGGAATTGGAACATTATTATTAATATAAATTTTAGCATATCCTTCTTTTAATATTTGACCAACTAAAGGTCCTTTTTCTATTTTAATATCACCTATTATATTTTTTCTATCATCTATATTATAAATTATTAATTTTGCATTTTGATGCATTGCTATTCTTTCAACATATGCTTTTCCTTGTTTATATAATGTTTCATCTTTTTGATTTGGGATTGCTAAAAATCTTAAATTCATTTTTGCATAAAGTGTAAAATCAGGAATGTAAATATTAAAAATAGCACAATTAAAAACATAATCTATAATAACATTTAATTCTTTTTTATTTTTTATACAATCATTTATTTTTGATATATCAAATGAATCGTCTGTTATTAAATTTATTTTTCTTTTGTGTTTATTTGGATCATCATCACTCCAAATATTAATTTTTTCATTTTTTGCTTCTTCTTCATATTCTTTTAATTTTTTCCAATAATCACTACCGTAAATTTTATCTTGTGATTTTGGTAAAAAACCAATTTTAGCAAAACCATTTTTGATAATTTCAAAATTGATATTTTTATTATTGTAAAAAATTTGACCATAATTTCTTTCATTTTGAGAATAATCAATTTTATAATTTATAACTTTTCCAATTAATAAATTTCTTAAATATTCTTTTGACTCAAAACCATATGGTTCATCTTCTGGTTTTGAGGAATTACCTACTTTTGGTGAATTAATTCCAGTTAAAATTATTGTGTGTTCTTCGGGAATTGCTAATGAGGAATTTTTTGGGATTTTTCCACTTAATATTAAACTGTCTCCTGATGGTACTCCTTTTACTAATGCTTTTGAGGTCTTTTCCATTTTTTAAATTTTTGTAAATATATTTTTTATATATACGTGGCTTTATATTTTTTTAAGTTTATAATATATTATATTTTATTCTATTTTAAATGGAATTTGTTATATTATTTTAATTTTTAATTATATTATTAATGTATTTATTTTTAAAAAATAATAATAATTATTATATTATATTTTTAAAATTATTAAATTTTTTTGTTCCAATTGTCTTTGTTTATTATATAAAGTTGTATAGCTGAGATTTTATTAGAATCATACAATTTTTGATGAAATATTCCAAATAAAAAAGAATCTTTAATTACAATATCTTTATCTATTTTAGGTTCATTATATAATGAATTTTTATAATTCTTATCAATATTCCATTCAATTTGATAATATTCATCTACAGATATAATATATAAATTTGTATTATCAAAATTATTAAATAGTAAAATATTTTTTTCAACATTATTAATATTTGAGGCAATTAAATGAGATTGTATTGAAAAAGAAGGAATAAAAATAACTTTTTTAATTTTTTTATTATTATCTTTATTAAGTTTATTATAAAAATCATAAAATATTTCATAAATATTATTAGTATTATTAATTAATTTATTATTCATTTCATCATTCATTTCACCAATTATAACTTTAACATTTTTATTATAAGTTGGAATTAAATAAATTTTACATTCTTTACTATCATCATAAAATAATTCAATATTATCTTCAATTCTATTATATAAATATTCATTTATTTGAACTGAAATTCCACTTCTTAATAAAGGAATAAAATTAAATGTTATTAAATCATTTTCATTTTCTTCATTACATTTCATATCTTTAAAATCAATATTTTCATTTATATTTTTATGAATGAAACTTTTTAATTGCTCAATATTAAGATTATTTAATGAAAAAGTTAAACTCTTTTTAAAATATTCCTTTAATTTATCTGTTTCAAATATTAGTCCTTTTTTACCTATTTCTTCTAATTTAAATTCTTTTGATTCTTTTTTTTCATTTAAAATTGAATATATTTGGAATAAATTTATATATTTATCTACATTTTTTGATGAACCATATTTATTTGAAGAATAACTTATTAATGATGAAGATTTAATTGACAAAAATTTATTTATTTTATTTTCTTTTTCATCATTTTCATCAAAATCATAATAAATATATATTAATTTATTATCTAATACTTTAAAAGATAAAATTGTTTTAAATAAACTTTTTAAATTTTTATCTAAATTTTTCTTTGAATTTATTTTTATTTCTATAATATCACATTTTATTGTTTCTTTAATAAAATTAATCATTCCTTCAATTTGATTTGTATAATCATTTATTTCAGAAGAATAATTAATAGAACTTAAATGATTAATTAATATTTTAATTGGTTTTTCTAAAGAAGAAAAAGAATAAATACATAATCCAGTGATTTCATTTTGTATATAACTAACTATAATTTTTGGATAAATTCCTTTCATTAATTTAATTGGACTAAAAGAGTTTTTATTTAAATTAAATAAATCTTTTAAATTTTTTGGAATTGAATTAATATAATTCTTTTTTGTAATAATTTCAATTAAATCACTAATATCATTTTCAAAATATTCAATATGATAATTTTTTATACTTGATTCTAATAATTTATTTTCATATTCATTTGAATCATTATCTTCTGAATCATCTTTATTTTCATTCTCATTTTCATTTTCATTATCTGTTAAAAATTCATAATCTAATTCTTCAGAATCATCATTATAATCTTTTTCTGTTGTTTTTTTTTCATCTTTTTTTACATCTGAATTTTCTTTATTTTTTATTGTTTCTTTATTTTCAATATTTTTTATCTTTTCTTTTAAAATTATACTTAATGAATTCTCATCTTTATCTTCATTTTTATATTCATATTCATTTAATTTTTGTAAAAAAACATCTCTTGTCATCATTTCATTTTTCCAATTATTTTTTTTAATATTTGTTTCTGTTTCTCCTTCATCACTTTCTTCAAATATTTCACTATTAATCAATTTATCATTTTTATTGTTATATAATTTAGTAATATTTATATTATTTAAATTGGAATTATCAAATTTATTACTATAACTATTTATTCTTGATGAATCTGAATTTTTTTCATTATAAAATTCTTGTTTTGGATTTAAAAACATTAAATCATATTTTTCTGGCCCTTTTTTTATTTTTAATTTATGCAATGTTCTACTCATATTAATTTTCTTTGAAAAAGTATTATTTAAAAAGCTATTATTAAATGAATTTGATATTCTTGTTTTTAAAATATTTTCCTTATTTAATTTAGAAAGAAATATATTCCTATTATTTATTTTTGAATTAGTTTCAATATTATTATTTTCATAATGAAAGTTAATTATATTTAAATTATTGTTCAATTCTTTATTATCCTGAGATATATTTGAAAATAGGAAATCTTGAGTAATATAATATTTTGCTTGTTTAATTTCATCCAATAAATCCTCAGGAATTGGTATTAAAATTTTATCTTGATTTTTTTTTTTATTTATTTTTTTTGAACAACAAATTAAAAAAGGATCAATATCACCATTTGAAAATTCAATATATTTAGATAATTTTGAATTTTTTAGGAAATTCATGTCATATTTCATTTTCATTAAATAATTTTCATTATATTTATAAGATGAATTCATATTTTTAGTATTGTATTTTCCATTTTGTTTTTGAAATAAAGTAATTTCTCTTATTTTTATTAAGTTATTTACACAATATAAAGAATTTATTCTTATTTTTTTTAATAAATTTACTGAATCTATAATTACTGAATCATCATCTATATTTTCTTCATCATTTTCTATTATTTCATTTAATTTTATGAGGAGTTGAATATTTTTTTCTCTTGATGATATTTCTTTTATTAATTTTTTAATAGAATTTCTAACTTTTTTTAAAGTTTTTTTTTCATTATGTATACATATTTCCTTTTCCTCTTCTATTAATAATGAAAACATTTTTTTAAATTCCTCCTGGAATTCAATTGTAACTCCTAAATCTTTCCATAAATTTATTAATGATTCATATTGTTGGTTAAAAGATTCATCATTTAATTTATAATAATTTTGAAAAGAGTTATTTTCATTATTATTATTTAATCCTTTTTTACTATTAAAATTGATAGGATTTAGAAAATTCTTTTTATTTTTATTTGTTACAGTTAAAGGTATAGCATTTATATTATCTTTCATTATTTATTTAAATAAATAAAATATAAAATTTAAAAGAAGAAATATATATTAATTATATTTATTTCCCTTTAAAGTAAATAAAATATTTTAAAATAGATATAAATATTTTTCACTACAATATCTTTACTTAAATAGTAATTAGCAAAAATATAAAATATTAACTCTTTAAAACCTATATAAATATTTATTAAAATATTCTAAATTAGAATTTATAAAATAATTTAAAAATCAAATTTTCATAACAATTAATAACAATCATCAAAAATCATCTTTTTAAATTCGTAATAAAATATAGGATGAGGATTTTCAATAAAAAATTTATTTATATCATCTTCACAATCTTTAAAAGGTAAATTTTGTTTATAACAAAACCTCATAAAAGTAACTTTAGTTAAAGTATTAGGAATATCATCAATTTCATTAATTTGAGAATCAGTAATAATATTTCCTTTAATATCAATAATTTCTTTTTTTGGATTATCACATAAAGGTCTATCACAAAAAAAACTGAAAATATATTTCACTTTTTCATCATCATTTTTTAGATTTTTAATTTCTTCTAAATAAAAAAAAGAAAGAAAAGTAGTATATTTTATTCTACCCCAATCTTTATATTTCAAACTTTTATTTGAAGCATTTCTATATAAAGTTTTTTTTTTTGAAATATCTTCTTCATTTATTGAACTTTCTTCTATTTTAAATAATTCTTTGGCTTTATTTGACGTATTTGTATCAATAAAACTAAAAATTTTTCCTCCTTCTTCTTCTTCAATTAATTCTCTTCCTTTAAATTCTTCGAAAACTTCTCTTGAATTTAAATATCCATTATAATTAAAATAATTATCAATTGCTACAAACATTTTTCTAAAATTTGATCTTTTTTTAAAAGGAGCTAACCAAACATACATAAAAACAAAAGTTTTTTGAATAATTGATGATTTAACATATTTTCTTATTAAATCTAAAGTTTTTTGATTAAAAAATTCATTAATATATTTATCAATTAAAACATTATCATCAAAAAAATTAGTGTTAATAAATTTAAAAATATCATCTCTTATAGCAGTATGTGCACTAATTCTATTTTCATAATCTTTATCTAACATTTTTTTTAATAAAACAATATCTTCATCTTTAATATCAGATAACCTTCCATTTTCGAAATCAATATCATCATTAATAATTTTTTCCTTTAAATCATTTTGATTATTACCAACAAAAGGAAATTTCCCAAAGCAAAAAATATAATAAATAATCCCCATTGACCAAATATCATTTTTAGGTGTAATTTTCCCATTATAAGCTTCTGGAGACATATATTGTGATGTACCTGCGATTGATTCAATATTATTATTTTTATGAAAAAAACTTAATCCAAAATCAATTAATTTAATTTCTAAATCATTATCCATTTTAAATAAAATATTTTGAGGCTTTATATCCCTATGAACAATATCATTTGAATGAAGATAACATAATGCTGAGAGAACTTGATATAAAACTATTCTAAAATATTCTAATTTAAAATTTTTTCTGTTGTCTGTTAATAATTTTAAAAATGGTTGTCCTCCTAAATATTCCATTATTAAATTAAAATTATGAGAAGTTTCTATTGTACAATAATAATTTACTATATTTGGATGATTTAAAGCTGAAATTATTTCAATTTCAGTTTTTATATGATGGAATTTTTTATATGTTAATGATTCTTTTGATATTGTTTTTATTGCATATTCGGCTTCTGAAAAAGTTTTATCTTTAAATAATTTTACTTGACCAAATCCTCCTTTGTTTAATATTCGAATAAATGAAAATGATTTTCTTAAATCATAATGATAAGCTGATGGAATCATAAAATCTGGGTTTCTTGGTTTTTGAGTTTCAACAATATCTTGTTTATTACAACATATTGATCCCATATTTTTTTATTTTTATGATTATCTTTATATGTGATTTTATGTATTTGAATTTTTAAAACTTATAATTTAGATATTATGATTTATAATATATTAAGATTAATATAATATTTAATTACTATATAAGTAATATTGTTTTATAAATGAACTTTGAAAAAAGTAAAATATAATATTAATAAAAACATTTCATAAAAAATTCAAATAATAAAAAAATAAAAAATATTCTTTTAAAAAAAATTAAATATTTTTCATTTTAACATAAAGAATAACATAACCATATCAAAAAAATAAAAAAAATCTTATTATTCATCCCTCATATCATCCCCATCTTCTTCCTGTTCTTGTAAATCAGCTTTCCACATATCAATATTTTCTTTAAGTAATTGTAAAATAGTAGTAGAATCCTTATATTGTTCATCTTCAATTTTTTCTAATTGATGAATAGCAACATCAAAAGCTTCACTCGCAATTTTACAAGCAGTTTTAGCATCATTTTTAACTTCATAATAAAAAACAGAAAAATTAAGAGCTAAACCTAATTTAATTGGATTAGTACAAGGTAATTTTTCTGCTAATTCATTAGCTTGTTTATAACTATTCATAGAATTAACTGCTACTTCATTATTTTTATCCCCAGTTAAAAATTCAGCTAAATATCTATAATAATCACCTTTCATTTTTAAATAAAAAACTTTTGATTCATCATTTGATGCTTTATTTAATAAATAATTATCTATTAAATTTAACATTTGATTACATAAATCGTTTAATTCTTTTTCTAATATTGATTTTAAATCTGTAACTAAATGTAAAAATTTTGAATTATTTGTTTTTTCTTTTATTTCTATACCGTATACTGAACGCCAGGCACTTCTTCTTTGGGAAACACAATTTTTATATGCTGCTGATAAAATGTTTCTTTCTTCTATTGTTAAGTCTTCTTTTTTTGTTTTTACTATTTCTTCCATATATTTTATTGTTTCTTCATGACGTTCTGCTTGTTCTGTTATACGTGCTAATGATATTAACTTTTCATAATTTGCATCACCCATTTTTTTTTAATGCTATATAAATTTAATTTTTTAAATTTTACTATTTATTTAATTAATTTTTTTATATTTAAAAAGATATAAAAATTTTTCTTTTTTTTTAAATTTAAATAAAGGTATTTTTTAAATAAAATAATAAATCATTAAAAACAAAAAATTCAAAATCAATATTTAAATATTTTTTGTAATTGAAGTAATTTTAATAACATCAGAAGGTTTCTTAGTCATGATATAATAAAATTCCTCATTTTTAATATTAATATCATTTAAAGGTTCAGCATTACTTTGTAAAATATATTCAACATCTTCAACTTCCATATTATCTCCAATTTCATTCATAATTTTTTGTAAACTTTGAGGAGTAATTTCACCTATTTTTTCATCTATAAAATTTTCAAAAATAATATTTGTTCCATTTCTACTTTTATTATCACCTAATTTTTCATTTATAAAATTAATAATTTCATCTGATGTCATTTCCTTTTCATTAATATCATAATTTAAACATAAATCTTCTATTACTTTATATATTCTTGGATGTTCTTTATGGAAATTAATTGAACGAAGTCCATCTTTTATTATGTTTGGATTTATTTTTTTACCTTCTGATATTTGTTCAATTGCTGTTTTTAATTCATTTCTTATATCTTCTGAAATTAAAGGAATTTCTTTTTCTTCATTTTCCCAATCTAATTTTGGAATATTTAATTTTCTATATTGAAGTTTTTTTTTAGACATTATATCAATTAATAATATAAATTATAATTAATTGAATTTAATTTAATATAATATGTATATTTAATTAATTTAATTTTATTTTTTAAACTATGGATAATGAAAATGATGAAAAGGCAAAAAATACATTAAAAAAAAAGAGTTCATCTCACTTAGACGAAGAAGAAGATTTCAAAAGAAGTGAATTAGACAAACCATTAAATATCCCAATTCAAAAAATAGATCTCCATTATTTACAAGAGACAAAATATGATGAATTAGAGAGAAAAATATTTCAAATTCATGATAAAAAATACATATCAAAAATAAAAAAAATAATTAGATTTAAAAATCCAATTCGTGAAAAAGATCCTTTATTCAAAGGAGAAAAAAACCCAGAAATATATTCATTAGGAATGACAAGTGAAAAAGACACATATGCTGCAGGATATTCAGATGGAGAAATACACATTTATCAAAAAGAAGTATTAAAAATAATCCAAGATACTAGAGACACAATTTTATCCCTTAAATTCCATCCATTAAATGAATATATTTTATTGTCAATATCTCATATTGGAGAAGTTGTATATTTACATGTCCCATCGGGTAAAAGATTAAATTCTTTTAATATTGAAGATAATATTGTAAGATGTTTAGATTATAATGCAAGAGGAGATAGATTTGCAATTTCATTTGCTGATGGTTCATTTAATATTTATAATGATAATACTCAAATTATAGAAGGTAAAGTTTTACCTGGGACAAGTTATAGTAAAGGACACGTTAATCAAATACATTCTATTGTATTTGATAAACAAAATTATTCTCGTATTATTACAGGAGGGAGAGATAAGAGAATTATGCTTTGGGATATTAGGAATTTAAAATGCATTGATATGGTTATTGAACCTTATATTTTAGGGGATACCGTTGATATTAAAGGTAATTATATTATTGCTGGGAGTTATGATGAAAAAGATGGTGTTTTATTATATGATGTTAGGAAATTTAAGGAACCTATTAAAAAATTTAGAACTGATTCTTGTATTTATTCTTGTAAATTTAGTAAAAATGAAAAAGATGGGATTTTCGCTGCTGGAGGTTATAAAAGAAATATTATTAAAGTATTTGATATTAATTCTGAGAAGAAAGATTATCTTTTTGGGATTGATGGAGCTGATAGTCCGGTTTATGCAATTGATTTTAATAAAAATGGTACTCAATTTATTTATGGTTGTGGTGATGGAGGTGTAAGGATTGTTAATGTTTAAAAAATAAAATTGTTAAAAAAAAATTTATTTATTTATTAATTATATTAATAAAAAATGTTTTTAATTATACCATTTTATAAATTTAAAAAATTTATATATTTGAAATTATTAAAATTTTTTTTTAAATTGATTTTTTTTATTATTATTTTTCAAAATATAATTTTTAAATAAAAAAATGTCAATAATAAAAGACATATGTTATAACCCAGATAATGGAAGATTAATACTATCAGATAGTGAAAATAATCATTATCTCTGTGATTTATTTGGTAGAAAATATCCAGAATTCCTTCCAGATATAACAGGATTTGTAAATGGGAAAAAAAGAAAAAAATTAGCACCTCTTTCATTTAGTTCACAAATCACAATTCCAACATATCAAAATTTTACTGAATATTACCCAACAATAAGAAGATTTGAAGGATATAGTAAATTCCCAAGACCTTTAGTTCCTCCTTTTGCTAATATTCCAAATTATGATTTAAAGGATAATTGTAAAAAAGAATTAATTAAACAGTTACAAAAATATTTTTCAAATAATGAAGCTAAAGTTTTTATTGGAAAAGAAAATGAAAATAAAGGATTAAGTTATTTAACATGTGATTTAAATCAATGTGATGTTGCAAAAGAAGATTCAGTTAAGCTTTTAAAAATAATAGATGAAACATTTAAATCATATAGACAAATATATAAATATCAATTAAATACTTTAAAAACAAATCCAGTTTTAGTCGCATTGACACAATTTAAAGAAGTTTTATCAAGAAATGAAAATATGAAAATAATAAATGGAAGATTATTAAAAATTCCAGGTAATGAAATTATAGAAAAATATAATTCAATACATGAAAGAATGAGAAAAATTGGATTAAAACATATGAAAATTGTAAAAAAAGAATATTCAAAAACATATAGAAATGAAGTTCCTGATATTAATGAAATTACAAATAGTTCTGATATTACTTTAGGAAAAAGAATTTATGGGAAATTTGGTATTTATTCTTATGAGGAAGAACAAAGAAAAAAAGAAGAAGAAGAAAAAAGATTAGAAGAAGAAGAAAAAAGAAAAGAAGAAGAAGAAAAATTAAAAGCTGAAATGGAACAAAAAAGATTAGAGGAAGAAGCAAAAAAAAAGGAAGAAGATGAAAAAAATAAAAATGTCAATGTTGAAGAAAATAAAATTGATGAAAATAATATTAAAGAATTAAATGATAATTTAGCAGTAAATGAAGAAGAAAAAAAAGAGGAAGAAAAAAAAGAAGAAGAAAAAAAAGTAGAAATAAAAGAAGAAACTTTAGATGAAAAAATAAAAAAGGGTGATATTTCATTTATTTCTTTAATGTCAGAAAATGAAAAAAAATTTAAAAAAGAACATATAATAGAACCAATAAAATCTTTATTTTTATTTAATAAAAGAAATAAAAGGGAAAATGCTCTATTAAATGGTTTTATTGATAAACCTTATTCAGAACCACCATATTTTAGAAAAGGAATTCCAACAAAAATGAAAACAAATGGTGAATTAATGGATGAAGATTTAGAATTATTAAGAAAAACTAATCCTATTGCTTTTGATATTCAAAATAGAAAAATGGATGAAGATTTTAGGCAATTAAAAAGAAAAGTTATGTTAAATAGAATTACAATTAGAAATATGGAAAGACAACATAAAATAAATGAAAGAGAAAAAGAGAAAGAAAGAGAAAGGGAAAAACAAAAATTAAAAACTGATGGAAATTTTAATGTTGATGATGGAAGGAAGAAATTATCTTTACTGGGAAGTTAATATTAAAATAGATTATTTTAATAAATTTGAAACATAATAAAATAAAATAGATTGTTTATAATTTTTATAATAATATTTAATAATTAATATGTATAAAATTTAATATTTTTAAATGGATTTGTCATTTATATCTATCATGAATAATTCAAATTTAAATAAAAATATTTCTCGAACATATAAAATAATAAAAAAAGTTGATAAATTATCTAATTCAATGGATAGTAGAATTTCTGATAAAAGTATGGATAATGTTTCGAAATCTTTTTTAAATAATGAAAATAAATCAAAATATTTATTAAAAGGATTAATATATAATAAAATATTTCAAAATGGAAGTATGAAGAATTTACATAAATTAATTCTTAAACAAAATTTAATATATAATAATCCTTTAGATAAAAGTCATAATTCCCATAATTCCTTTTATAAAAAGAAAAATAATTCTATTGATAATATTAAATCATATATGAATAAAAATAATAATTATAATAAAAAAAATTATTTTTTTAATAATATGTTTAATATGTTTTGTTATAAATTGAATTTAAATAAACATCCATATTTTAACCAAAATTCAAAAAGTAAAAGGTCAATAGATGAATTTATAAAACTTTCTTCTAGTAAAAAATATTGTAATTCTATTAAAAAATCATTAAATTTCAATTATATGTCTAATAAACCAATAAAAAAAGATTCAAATTTATTAAATATAAATAATTTAAAATATAGTGATTTTAAAAAAAATATTAAATAAAATTATATTTTAAGTATGTTAGGTATTAAATATTTTTTTAAGGAAAAATTGAATAAATTTTAATTGAAATTTAATAATTTAAATTTTTTTTTATAAAAAACAATACAAATATTATATAAATTATTTTTAAATTAAATGAATTCCCTAAAAACTTTAGATGATAATTTAGAAACATTTAACATTAACATTACATGGAATGGAAATGAAGAAAATATATATGTCATAAATAACTTTCCTAAATATAAAAAAAAGCTAAGATTATATGAAAATAAAAATAATAAAAAAGAGAAAATAATAAATTTAAATTTACCAGTAGGCAAATATTTTTATCAATATGAAATAAATGGTGAAATAAGAATAGATAAAAATAAAGAAAATAATGGAAAATATAATATATTAACAGTGAATGATGAAAATGAAAATGAATTTGAATATGAAAAATTGAATGATATAGTATTGAAAAATAATCCTCCTGATTTATTTCCTGATAATTTTATTATCCAAAGTATTTTAATGGAATCAAATAATAATGAGAAAAAAAATATTGAAAAACCAAATATTAAAAAAGAAAGTTCTAATATTCTTAAAATAAATCATATAAAATCAAATAGAGAAAGAATAAATTCAAATAGTTTATTTGATAATTCTCTGAATTTTAGTATTAAAGGAGAAAATATTATTCAAGATATTGAAAAAGATAAAAATAACATAACAAAAATATCTCAAAATTATAATAATATAAATTTAAAATATCCAATTATAATTATATATAATTTAAAACATGATTATTTGATACCTATGCTTTTTATAGAAGAAAAAAATAATTTAATAAAATTAAGATATTTAGATTCAGAGACAGAAATTATTTTAAAAAAAAATGATTATTCTTATTCAACAATTGATTCATTAATACCTATTGGTAATTTAGTTGATTTAAATTGTGATAATAAATTATCAATTTTGAAAAATATTCAATATAGGATTAAAACCGATCAACCTTTTATATATATTAGTAAAATGTTACTCTTATTCAATTATAAATATAATAAAAATAATAATAAAGAAAGAGATTTTTTTTTAAAAGAATTTATTTTACCTGTGGAAAAAAAATATAGCTTATTTGTAAGTAATTGTAAATCATCTGATTTAATTTTAAAAAGTTTTATTCAATTAAATAATTATCAAACTTATTATAGGGAAATATATCTAATTGATTCTATTATAAAATTAATTAAATCAATTAAGACTAAAGTTCTATTAGTATATAAATCATCTTTAGGTTTTGAAATAATACCTCTTTTATCAAGTAATATAAGGAAAAACATTTTATATTCAAAAAGTTTAATATTTTATGATTCAAATCAGGATTTAGAAAAACCTATTAGATTAAATATACCTGATCAAATTTTAACTAAAATTTTATATAATGATTATACTAAAGAAGTATTCAATATTTTTTGTAATAATAAATCAAATATAATTTTTATAAATAAAATTTATAATATTTTGTCCGATAATAAAAATGAATTTAAAAATATATTTAAATTATTATTATTATCATATATCTTTTTTAACTATAAAGAAATAGGAAAGAAATATTTTTTAAATTCAAAGTTACATGAAAATAAAATAATGATGAAGGCAAAAGTTTTTATGGATATTATAACAGGAGAAAATATGATATTTTATTCTAATTTAATATTACTTATTTTGATTAAATATCTTATTTTAGTTATAAATATTAAATTAAAAAGATACAAAACAGATAATAAGAATGCATTATTTATATTTTTTAATTATTTCCAAAAAGATGATGATGAGAAGCTATTAAATAATTCTATAATAAGAAGATGTAATTTAAATTATAAAATAGGGGAAAATATAAAAGATGATGATTTAATTGTAAAATATATAAATTATTATTATAATGAAAATTTATTTCAATTCAATCAAAATTTAACTGAAAATGATAAAATATTTATTGAAATTCTAAAAAGTAATTTCGATTTAGATTTTCTTTGCATGCAAAATCAAAAAAATATCGAAAAGGAAAATTTATTTTCT
This sequence comes from Isotricha sp. YL-2021a, assembly GCA_023806865.1. Taxonomy (NCBI): domain Eukaryota; phylum Ciliophora; class Litostomatea; order Vestibuliferida; family Isotrichidae; genus Isotricha; species Isotricha sp. YL-2021a. The sequence goes on along the minus strand of JAJJLH010002426.1, from coordinate 1,451 downwards.
ACATTTAAAATTTTTTTTAATAATTCAATTGAAAATATAAAAAAAATTGAAATTAAATATATTAATAATATAAAACAAATTATTAATTATAATTTTCCTAAAGGGAATTTTGATGAATTTATTTCAGATAAAGAATTAATACATCAATTTTTTGAAATCACTCAAATTATTGAATTTTTGAGATTATATAAAAAGAAAAATGAATATTTTAGAAATTATACAATGAAAGAATTTTTTAATTATTTTCTTCCAATTTTATCAGATATTGATAAATCATATAATAATAATAAAATTCAAGAATATACTAATAAAATAAATAATTATTTAATTGACTTACAAAATTATCAAAAAATAGACGAAAAATATGCTATTAAAAGTGAAAATATTTATATTAACTTTAGAACATTTGAAATTTTAATTCTTCTTTTATTTAATGTTTATGAAGAAAAAGCTAAAATTATTCAAAAATCTTTTTTACATAAATATTTAAAAAATGGAATATTTAATAGTTTTAAATTAAAAGTAATAAAAATTCAAAGAGCTTTTAAATTATATTTATTAAATAAATATAAAAAAAAATCAAATGATGAGTTAATAGATTTAATATTAAAAAAATATAAAGGAAATGATCCAAAATTAATTTTACTTATTATTAATTCTAAAAAAGTAATTGATTGTTTACAAAAAGAAAATTATAAATTAAAAGAAAAATTAAAATCTTCAAGTATAACTTTATATAAAAAAAAACAAGATATACTTCAAGATAATAAAAAGAAAAATATTTCAAATAAACAAAATAAAAATAATAAAGAAGAAATTGAAAATTTAAAATTGCAATTAAATGAGGCTACTGCTAAATATTATGAATCAGTTGGAATTATAATGGAATATGAAAGAAGAATGAAAAATTTTATTCAATCTGTATGTTCTAATCAAAAGGTAAAAGATATATTAATAAAGAATGGAATTCAAATTAATTAATTATAAAAAAATTTAAACACAATTATAAATAAATTTATATATTAACCTATATTTTATAATTCTAAATAAAAGAATATTTTTTAATATAAATAAATCATTATAATAAAATATTATAAAAGAATAATATTTAAAAGAATACATTTTTTTAATCAATTTAATTTTGAACAAATATTTAAAAAAATTATATTATAAGAATAGTTTAGAAGGCATATCAATTTTAATAAATATTAATAATGTTCTTTTAAATGATTAAAAAATTTTATATTATAATTTTCATTAAAAAATTAATAAAAAATTATTCTTTTTCAAATTCTTGAATTATATTTATAAAAAATTTATGAGTAATATTTTAAATTGGGTATATTATTACAATTATTCAAAATTATAAAATTTATTAAAAAATATTTTTATTTAAAATATAAATAAATATAATATAATATTTTTTATTTTTCAAATATAAAGAGCAATAT
>JAJJLH010002425.1:0-22328 GCA_023806865.1 Isotricha sp. YL-2021a | reverse complement strand
AGGGCGACATCGTTCAAACTCATTTTCTTCGCGGTTCCTAAGGAATGGGACGCCGGTGTCGGATTTGACAACTCGCTCGATTTCTGGTTCATAGGCAAAAACGCGGACTCGAACGAAGGTTCCAGCTGGTTCTATTCGAAAAGCGGCGTGGCTTGGGGGAAGGATTCGGAGTCGTTCTCGAGCGGAAACCTGAGAACCGGTGAGGGAATCTATAGCACGGCGACACTCGCGGAGCAATACGACAAGTTCAAGAACGGTGAAGAAAGCATTGTGATAGCGGAGCAGGACTTCGACTATGGCAATGAGGACATGGCCGTGGATATCACCGGTTTTGTCAATGACATTATCGACGGGAAGAAAAAGAACTACGGGATAGGAATCGCGTTCGCTCCGTACCTTGAGAAACTGCCGAGAAGGGAAGTCCAATACGTCGGATTCTTCAACAACAACACGAACACGTTTTTCAGACCTGTTGTCGAGACACGCTATGGCGGAAGAGTATCGGACGACAGATATACCTTCGTCGCGGGGGCCAAAAACAGGCTGTATTACGACTTTGGACAGAAGTTGGACCAACTGCCCACCTGCGAGGTAAACGGCCAAAATTGGCCCGTAAAAAAGGTTTCTGAGGGCGTTTATTACGCTGAGGTGAAATTGCCGAAAAACGATTATCCGAACGAGCAGATTCTTTATGACACATGGTCAAACATAGTCGCGGATGGCGAGGAGTTGGAGGATTGTGAGGACGAATTCGTCGTCCACCCGTCAGGATACAAGGGAATACCGTCGCTTTCGAAGGTTGAGCCGGTCATAAGCGGAATCAACGATGATGAGAAGATTTATCAGGGAGACAGGCGGTACGTCACCGTGAATTTCATGATTAAGTACGAGTCTTCCGAATATGCCCTTTCGGACAGCGCGCAATACCGCCTGTATGTTCTCGACGGAGATGCGGAAGTGACCGTGATTGATTGGGATGACATAAACAAGATGGGGAAGGACAACTACTTTATCCTCGACACGGCGGAACTTGTCCCGCAAAATTACAGGATTGACGTAAAGGCGAAGGAAAACAACGAAATCAGAATCTTCAAGGACGTCGTGAGATTCAGGTTGGTTGATATCCGTGACGAATACAGAAAATAAAAAAACGGGCCGAAAGGTCCGTTTTTAGTTTATCCTGATGTCTTTACTTAACAATTTATTTTCGAGCGAATCTTTGTCGACACCGTATTTTCCATAGAAAATAACCGATTCCGGATCGCCGTTAATCGGAGGATCGCCGGGTGACGGATGCGAATGCATCATATACATTTTAAGGAAAAGTGACAGGAAATCACAAAGGACATCCCCATATGGGACGCTATGTGCTTTCTGAATCAACTTCTCCAACTCCTCGTCGCCGATAAGGTCTCCGGCATTCTCACCTGTTTCCATTTCCGCGACTTTGTCCCCACTCGGGCTTATCAGGTTGATTTTGTCTGCATATATCGTCGCCGTGCTTTTCGTGGAAGGATGGCTTCCGACCTTGTTCTCCAACTCTTCGGATTTAAGCGGAGACTCGTGGTACTTCAACTTAATGAACGCGGGCGACTGCCTGTTGAACTCGACAGTATTTCCGAACGGGTCGTGCTTTCTGACGCCAGCCCTTATCTTGACCTCATTGTCTGAAAGGATGACGTCAGAGTTTTTCCTTCCGAGAAGAGCCACGTCACCGTCTTCGGGCATTGTTCCGTTGCTGATACCCTTGTTGTCTATTGACGCGTCGGGATTTCTTCCGCCATTCGCGAGCAGTCTCACGCCGCTGCTCATCGGCTCATTCATAAACTTTTGCGGCTGCGAAATGACCGGGCCGATGTAGTATCGCTGCGAGCCCTTCACTCCGCCGGTCCTGTCAATGAACACAAGTACGCCCTCCCCCTTTTTCGGCTTTATGTGCAGCATTTTGGGAATGAGCGGGTACGCGTACGGTATCTGGTCGTCCGTCCGTTTCGTGTCAAGGTCTTCGATCCTTACCTTTATCAACTCGCCATGATATTCATCCTGCTTTACCTCTATGGCTCTCCCGATGTATGGATCAAACTGTAATTTCATTTCCTATCCTCCAATTCCAACTACTTTTATCGGCGTTGCGTTTGTGACCGTAACGGGGGCTGGTCCGCCTGCGGTCGCGGCCGTACCTACCATTGTCGCGGCGCCGGCCGGTATCGCGCCCTGAATCCAAAGGTCTTCCTTTATCGCCTTAACCATTTCCTCGACCATGAGGACTATCATCCCCTCTGTCCTGTTCTGACTCCCATCCCTCAGCGGCCCTGTGTACACACCGGCCTCGTTCAGTCTTCGTATTATATTCGCCGCGATGAGCATAGGTGACAGGCCGGGTCTTTTTATCGCGCTGCACGCGAGAAGTATCGCCGGTATCTGCGTTATCGGCTGCCTCACCTTAGTAATGAGATTGTTTAGTTTTTCGCATATTGATTCTATGGTCATTGTTTAGGCGATTTTTCTGTTGGTATTATATCGGCGTAATTCACGTTGTCTATCGTAAGTGCCCCGTACTTGAACAGCGGATTCACTGTTAATGAAGGAACGAACGCGCAGTCCCTCAAAATCTGCTGAAGCAATATCCTGTAATACATTATGGTTTCGAGGAGAAGTTTCTTTATCGCCAAATCTATTATAGGTTTTATTTGGCCGATAACCATGTCTATCAGGGCATCCATTACCATTTTTGTGATACGCCTGATACAATCCCTGATTATGTTCCAGAAATTTTTGAAGAACTCCTCTATCGAACGCATCGTCCCGACCTTGTCGCCGCCAAGGAACCTGTTGTTGATAGCGAATATCAGCATCACTTTCGGAGTGAGTATCTGCATCGCCAACTGAACGACGAGTTCGTTAATAAATTTCGAGATTATTGAGAGTTTGAATGAGTATTGATCCTTTCCGTCAATATAACCTGAGCGTGACAGGATATCGGCTACGCCCACAAGCGCTGACATTACTGCTTGTTCCATATTCTCCTGTCCCATGGAAGGACGTAGTTGGGATATCGCGTCATATATTGCGTTTGAGTCGACGGAGTCTAAATCTCCAGCCTCGCTGCCCGTGGAATATTCCGAATTGTACCTCAATGTTGCGTCCGTGACGAATTTGGAATATTTCTCATCAGAGAATTTGTAATATTCCTCGAACTCAACGTCGGAGCCATCGGGCTCGTTCATTACCTGCTCTACGACGTCTTTTATCTTGTCGTACAGGATTCCTTTCTCATACGAAAGTTTGAATGACAGTGAGGAACTTATTCCCACAATCGCGTTTATGACCTGTGCGACCAAGGTTTTCGCGTCGAAAAGTTTCAGGCTTGATACGTAATCGACATTGAACTGATATATCGTTTTGTTGAGCGCCTTGCCTCCAACGCCATCTATTTTTTGTCCATCCCTGTGGTATCTGTCATAAACCCCGTAGACCCTGAGGCAGTTTGTCGTGAATAGCCTGTCAACGCCCTCAATCGGGGGTTGTTCCGACTCTATTGAGGACGCGTCTTCCACGAATTCGCACAGCAATATTTCTTTCTTCGGACCAACGCCGGTAACGAACCTTATTGGGGAATCCTCACACTCGGTGTCAACAAATGTTTTTTGGATTGATTTGCCGGCGCTTTCAAGGTCGTTGAACTTGAACCCGTACGTGTTCCTGTTATCCCACACGCATCTATGGTCTGCCTTTACATTGTATACGCTACTCCTGTTTATGATATACCAAAGGTACGCGTTCATATCCTGCGAGGCGTAAACGTTTGAGGAATTGAAATAATCCCTGTCAACGTCGAAATAAAAAACAGAACCGCCGGAAGATGCCGGCGCGTTTTGAAGCAGCCCGAAAGCGTCTATCTCCTCTATCGGAATCTCTATCCCGTCAACATACCCGCGAGCGGCCATATCTGTTGTGTCCCAATACGGGCTTTTCAGAAATTCGTCCGGAAGCACCGGGTCTATCGGGCAATCATACATCCCGTTAAGGTACGCGATAAGGAGCGCCTTGATTGCCTCGTTTATCGCGAATAGTATTCCCTTCTCGACACCGCCTTCGTTCACGCCTGCGATAAGGCCCGTCAGCCACTCGAGAATCTTTTCCTCCGTCACCCCGAACATTTTGAGTATGTCCAATAGGAAAGAAATGGCGGTGAAAGTAGTCTCAACGCCATTCTCCTCTTCAAAAGATATCAGTTTCGGGTAACGCTCCAAAATTGTATTCAGGGCGGTAATAATCCCGAGTGTTTTCTGTTTTTTGGTTTGCTCGGCCATTATTTCTTAGAAATATATTCCTGTGTCTCCTCGTTCTTTGAAGATGCGTCCTCGGCGAGTTTCCTCAGTTTGTTGAGGTCAAGCGTGGTAGGCTGGCTCTTCAGTGAATCCGTTGCGTCCTTTACGTTTCCGCCATGCTTGACCACCTCAGCCATGAGGTGCGCGATATCGTATTTCTGCGTGATAGCGTTCTGTTGGAGCTTGAAGTAGTTGGCCATTGCCTTGCTGTACTTCTCCTTTCCGTCAATGTCAAGGTCCTTGAATACCGTTGAGGACGATAATTTGTTCATCTCGTCCTGTATCGAATTGTGCTGTCTGCAGCATTGATCGTAGGTCTCCTGCAGAAGTTGCTCAATTTTCTCGTTGTTGTTGAGCTTAACGGAAAATTTCTTTATCTTATTGTTTTCCATCTCTTTTTACGATAAATACCTTGAAGTGAAATTTAGTCGATGACGAGGGACTTGATCATTAGGAACTCTTTCTTGAATTTTTTCATATTGTCCCTGATGCCCTTCGTGTCCAACCCTGTCGTTTCGCGAAGATGGAGAAGGATAGCGTTCTTGTTCAGCTTATTACTCGCATCCGTCGTCAGGACGTACTCCCAATTGTTCAGGAGCCCGACAAGCGCCTTACCGAGTTTAGCCTCGTTCGGCTTCAGGTCGTTTGCCTCGGGATTGTTCACCATATCGGTAATCCTCTCAGTGAGTTTGTTTATGGTCTCGATTGCGATGTCTGAGCCTTTGTCCGTCGAATCAGAATACCGTATGCTATTCGTATAATCATCGGGCATTTCATCGTACGACGGGTTCCTCTTTATCGACTTTACGTAGTTTTGAATCCTTCCTGTGACATAGTTCCTGCATATTGTTCCGTAGTACGAATACGCCTTTTTCCCGCTATTCGGGTCATACTTGTCCATTTTTGTTATCAGGAAAGACAATGTGTCGTGATATGTGTCCAAAAAATCCTCATCAGGGATATAGAGTTTATATCTCCTGATGATGGATTCCGCCATCTTCTCGAAGGCGGGACGTAGAATCATATCATAAATTTTATTCTTTTCGGATGGGTCTTGCGACTTAAGGTATTCGAGAACAGCGTTCTCCTCCCTTTCTCCGAAATAGTATCCGTTTTTTGTTTTTTCTCCTGGTTTCCTTCCTCTTTTTGCCATTAGTCTTAATGAGATTTTGAGGACAAACCGAACTTACCAACCGAATGACACGGCCCTTTCCTTAGCGATATACCCGTTGGGTATCTTTCCCGCCGTATGGCTTATCGTTATTTTATTCCCCCTCGTATTTCTTCTCCCTGTCTTCGTTGAAAAAATATTCCTGTCTGGCTGTTTTGATAAGCCAATCAGCCTCGTCCTTTGAAATGTTGCTTTCCGACGGGGTATATACCCTTGTGACGCCAATCTTGGGGGCCACGTAAATCCTCTTTGACTTATACGCGCATCTCAGGAGGAACTCGTACCAAGTAACGATTTTGAGCGACGGCTTGAACTTCCCGATTGAAATGAAGTCCTCCGTGTTGAAAAACGCGCCGGAGAGTGAAACGTCCATGAATTTATCCAAGAAATCCATGTTGATAACACCAATCGCGTTGTCCTCGTTATATGATACCGCCCACGCGAGCTCGTTGGAAAGAAAGGCACTCTCATCAACTTTCCCATCAGCGGTCTCCGCTATGTTGTTAACCAACGGGACGATAACCGAGCAGCCTTTTCCATACGCGGCCGCGTTTTTTCTCCAATTCGATGAATAAACCTCGCCGGGCTCAAGAACGGAGAAGTACTCGGTAGTGCACTCCATTACGGCGTCGTTGACGAGTGAGTAAACGTCTTTTCCCTCACTGACGAGTTCGGTAATGAAACCGTTTTTCGGAACATTGATTCCGAGTTCCTTATCAATATTCTCGATAACCTCTTTCGGGCCGACAATGATAGCGGAATCATTATCCGGTTCGAAAAGCGGTTTCATGGAATTAAGCGTGTCAAGAATACGTTTTTTGTGCTGTTCACTCCCAAGTTCGAGAACAGGGAATATATATGTGACATTATCCATTGTCTTCGTTCTTATATTTGTCCAAAATTATTTTAAGCGCGTTTTCCGTCTCGTTGAAGAGTTCCCCGTATGCCCTGTCAATCTCGCGATGCTGCCTTTCGACACTGTACTCGGACACGGTGCTTTTCATCTCGTCATAAATTTCCTGTGGAATCTCGTCAGTGATGAAAGACTGTACGACCGAGGCGATAATATCGCACGCAGAGCGGAAATCATAGAACCATAGTCCGTTGTCCTTGATATGACCGTTCTCGCCCATCCACTCAGGGGAATCGTCTGGAATCTTGCCAATGACAATGCTTCCGCTGGCCATTGCCTCGAGCGCGTCATAACCGAAGTTGGTCTTCGTGTCGCACCAAATGGTAGCGATACCTTCCCTCAGGGCCTCCGCGAATTTTTCTCTCGGAAGGTTAGCGATATTCCTGAAAGCGACCCAGCTGTAGTTCGGGTATTTCCAATAGAACGGTTTCAATATGGCGTCGATATCCGTAGGGCTCTTCGAGACCACGTTGATAATGAGTTTCTTCGGCTCGTCCGTTTCATGGAAGAAATCTTGGATTGCCGGGTGAACAACCTTCACCGAAGTATTCGGAAAGAACTCGTGCACCATATTCCTGAGTTGATCGCTCGTGGTGATACAGTCGTGCATTTTCAAGTCATCCCAAGACACGCCGATAGGAATAAGTTCCGACATATAGCGGAAATTCTGAAGAATGACAATCCTCCTGCACTGAAGCCCCTTTGTCGCGGACATCACGTTCGTGTACACCTCAGGGATGAAGAGGAAGTCTGCGGGCCCGATAACGGGTGAATCCTTCTCGATGTCGTAATGCGGAAGGTCAGCGTACTTGTCGCCAAGCCAATCCCTTACACCGACGAAGTCGTCCTTCTCGGCATGGAGGAACTTCACGTTGTACCCCTGCTCGGACAGGTAAAGTCCGGTTTCGTAGATATATGCGAGCGAGCCCGTTGGGACGCCCTTTGTGTCAATGACGAAAAAATAAAGGTTGTATTTATAATTACAGAAAATCAAAAATGGGGCTATCAAAAATTATATGACTTATTAGAAAAATCTAATAAAATATTTTAATGTAAGAATTTCAAAACTATTAATTCAAAAAAAAAATTATATCACAGAGAATAAAAAAATAAAAGTTAATAGAGCAAATTTCAATATTAAAAAATAAAAAATGTAATTAAAAATTTATAATTTTATATTATTTAACTTAATTAAATTTACTATTTTCCAAATATAAACTTTTTTTTTAAATTTTTTTTTAAAATTTAAAAATTCAAAAATTCATTTCTAAATTTTATTAATGTATTAATTTAAAAAAAAAATTAAAAGAAGATGAATAATATTCAAATAATAAAAAGTCATTCATTAAAAAATGATAGATTATCAAATAATTATAAAAAATCAGCAACAATAATAGGTAATTATGAGATAATAAAAACAATAGGTGAAGGAACATTTGGAAAAGTTAAACTTGCAAAAAATATACCATCAAATGAATTAGTCGCAATAAAAGTTTTAGAAAAAACTAAAATTAATGATAATGAAGATTTATCATGTATAAAAAATGAAATAAAATTTTTAAAAAAATTAAACCATCCAAATATAATTTCCCTATATGAAATAATCGAAACAAAAACTCATTATTTTATAGTAATGGAATATGCAGAAAAAGATTTATTTTCATATATAGTTTCCAATCATTTTTTAAATGAAAGTGAAGCATCATATTTTTATATTCAAATTCTTTTTGTAATAGAATATATTCATAATAATCATATTGTTCATAGAGATTTAAAACCAGAAAATATTTTATTAACAAATAATAATTCTTTATTAAAAATAATTGATTTTGGTTTAGCTAATAAATATGAAGAAAATAATTTATTAGATACTCAATGTGGTTCTCTTTGTTATTCTGCTCCAGAAATGATTTTAGGTAAAAAATATAATGGAATTGATATTGATATTTGGTCTTCTGGTATTATTTTATTTGCTATGGTTTCTGGATTTTTACCTTTTGATGATGATAATGAAGAAAATATTTATAGAAAAGTCGTTGAAGGAAAATATTGTTTACCTGAAAAATTAAGTGATAATTGTAAAGATTTAATTAATAAAATTTTAGTCGTTGAACCTGAAAATAGAATCAAAATTAATGATATTAAGAAACATCCTTTTTTAAAAAATGCTTATCAGAAATTTAATAAGGAATTTTTTAAAAAGTATAAACAAAATATTTATAAGACTTTAAATTTTAAAGAAGAAGAAAAAAATATTGAGATTTATGATCTTATTGTTGATAAAATGATGAAAATGAAAATTAAAGGAATTAATAATTCTGATATTATTATTAAAAATATTAAAGAAAATAATTTTAATGAAATTACTGCGATTTATAAATTATTATTAAAAAAATATAATAGGAATAAACTTTTATATTCAGCAAATACAACAGTTTCAACAAAAAAATTAAAGTTAAATCAAGATTCTTTAATTTTAAATCCAAATATTGATAAAAATAATAAACATGAAAACAATTTATCAAATCCTAATTCAAATCATTATATTAATAAAAAAAAAATAAATGCAACAATACAAATTAATGGTTATAATCATCATATTTATAAAACAAATCATAATTCAAGTACAAAAGATAGAGAAATAATTTCATATAAAACCAAAAATAATTTTGATTCATTTAAATTAAATTCTTATTCTATAGAAAATCAAAATATTTCAAATTATTTTAAAAATAATAAAAAAAGATTAAATAAAATATCAAAAAAGAAAATTGAAAATGAATTAAATTGTACAATTAAAAAGACGAAAAATAATAAAAATTTAATTCAAAAGTATATTAATTTAATGAAATCAATAAAAAATTCAATGATAAATAGAAATATCAAAAAAATGACAGATTTATCAATATCATTTGAAAAGAAAAATAATCTTATTTTTTTTCCAATAAAAAAAAAAATAATAACATCATCAATTCCAAATTTAACAGATACAAAATTATCATTTATGAATTCAAGTAGTATTGAATTAAAAGAAAAAAAAAATAAGAATTCTTATAAAAATACATCAAAAATTCATAAAAAGAAATCATTATCAATTATAACTTCATCTAATTTAAATTTAGATCATCATTTTAATATCAATTTACATAAGAGAGTAATATCTGGAATGCATTCTTCTAATCATAATAGTGATAGTAAATATAAAAATATTACAAATAAAGTAAATAAAAAAAAACCTAATTTTATTAATTATCAAAATAAATCAAAAAGAAGAACTAAATCAAAAGAAAATAATATGAATTTCAATATTAATATTAATTCTTATAGAAGTTCAAATATTGTTAATAAAATTAAAGATAAAATGAATCAAAATAAAACAGTAATTCAAAGATATAATAATTATTTTACTGAAAGTGAAGTTAGTTCATCTTTTAATATAAATTTTGTTCATAATTTATTTAAAAAAAAATTTATTAAAAATAAAAAGACAACAAAATTAAATACAATTTTTATTAATTTATCAAAGAATTCTAATTCTAAAAGTCCAAATAAATCTATAAATAATTTGTCAAATATTAGTCTTAATAATAAAAATATGAAACCAAATAAAGACTTTACAAAATTAAATAAAAATTCTTCTCCTCCTTTAAAAAGTAAAGTTGTTTTTACTATAAATAATAAAAAAAATGAATTTTCATGTTGTTCATCTTTTTATTCCTTAACACAAATAATAAAAAAATTACAAAAATTATGTTATGAAAAAAAATATAAATTTAAAAATAAAGATAATAATCGTTTTTATATTTTATATAAAGAAAATATAATTACTATTGAAGTAACAAATATTTCTGATAGAATTGTTTTAAAAATTTTTCATAATAATAGTAATGAAAAAATATGTAAAGATATAATCAATAATATTATTCTTAAAGTTGGATATTAAGAAATATTGATTATTTTATTTCAATAATCCTATAAAATGTGTTTTAGAAGTAATAATATAAAACTATTTTAAATCTTATAAATAAAAAATTAAGAGAAATTAATTTTATATTTTTAATTTATTGTATTCAAATGATTTTTTAATTATTAAACTAAAATAAAATGTATAAAACAAATGATATTCTTTCATTAATATTGATGCAAAATAAAAATAGTAAATCATCAAATAAAAATAAAATAAAAGGGAAAAAAGAAAGGAATAGAGAAATAAATCCTTTTAATTTAAGAAATCGAAATAATTTATCATTAAAATCTATGACACAATTTCAAAAAGAAAAACCGCCATTACAAAAATTATCTCTTCCTTTTGAAAAAAGGAATTCTAATTCAAAAAAGAATTTACAAAAAACTCATTATTCAAAATGCCTTACAGCATCAAATTCAATTTTATATAATGATATTTATAATAATGGAAATAGTAATTCATTAAATAAAAAAAATTCAATTAAAAATTTAAATAAAATTGATATTAATAAAGATGAAATAATAAATTCATATGAAAAAGGTGTTATTGCTATTTTTGATATTTTAAAAATTATTTTAGATAAACCAAAATATGATAATATAAAAAGTAAATTTGTAAATGAATTTAATATTAATTTGAATAATAAAAAAGGAAATTTAAATTTTTATGAATCAAATTTAAATTCATCAAATTCAATAAAAAAAATGATTGATGATTGTATTAAAAAAAAAATAGCTAAAAAAAAAAAAATAAAAAATTTCCAAAATCAACTTAATTTAAGGCAATCACATAAATCTTTATATTCATTATCTAGATCAAATAATAAAATTTTATCCCAATCACCAAATAAAATTAATCTTCATATAAATGAATTGGATTTTATAAATAATTTTTTTACTGAGAAAAATAATCAAAAAAATTCTAAATCAACTCAATATGGTAGTTCTAATATATCAGGAAATAAAACTTCTAATAGTAAAAATTTTAGTAATAAAACTTTAATTAATAATTCTAAAAATATTGAATTAATCAATAAAAATCAAATTAATAAAACTGCTGATTATTTTAGTTGTGAATTATTATCTAAAATAAAAGATAGTTTAGATGATGATTTAAAAGAAATGTTTAACTTTTCTTATGAGAATTTTCTTAATAAGGAAAGTGAAAGATATGATAAAAAATAAAAATTAAATTTTTTAAATTAAATATAAAAGTTTAATAAATTAAATTAGATATTTCAAATATTGAATATTTTGTGAATACTGTTAAAATGTTAGGAATAAAATAATATGATTGTAAATAATTTACTTAATTTATAAATTTGAATTATTTTTGTTTATCATTTTAAATATTAAATATTATAGTAAATTAAATAAAAAATAAATTATTTTAAATAAAATTTCCAATAAAATGGAAAATAATGAAGTACAAACAAATAATAATGAATCATCATTATTATATAAAATATTAGAAAATAAAAATGATTTTTGGGATGATGTTCAAAATATAAAAAAGTAAATCATATCTTTTTAATAAATAGTCCAATTCCCAAAATTAATATAAAAAAACAATATTCATTATTTTCATTTATTTCTTTTAACAAAGATAAAACATCAAAAAATAAATCACTAAATAATTCGTTTGATAGTTCAATTTACTCAATTGAAAGATTAAAAAAATTTCCTGATTTAATAATTAAAAATAACTCAAAAACTACTAAAAACAAAATACCAAAATTAAATAATAATTTAAAAAAATTTGAGAATAAAAAGAAAAAAGTGTATGAAAATTCTTTAAATTGTTCATTTAGACCAAAAATTAATAAAAAGAGTAAAAGTTTAGTTTCATTTATGAAAGATAGAAATTTATCAATATATGAAAGAAATAAAAAATGGTATAAAATAAAAGAACAAAAAATAGAATATATAAGAAAGTCATCTGAAGAAAGAAAAAAGGAAAAAGAACAATTTAATTTTACACAAAATAATTGTATATCAAATGAAAATTTTGAAAATGAATTTAATGAAAAAAAAAGTATATTAAATGACCAAGCAACAATTAATTATTTTGAAAGAATTTATAGATTTAAATTATATAATATATCACCAAAAGAATTTTATAAAAGAAAATTTGAAAAATATCTTACATCAATAAATAATGTAAAAGATTTATCAATAGATGATTATAATAAATGTAAAAATTATATTCATAATGAATTATTAAAATATGAATCAAACATTAATGATGATGAATAATAATTTTTTTCAAATTATTTTTGAAAGTTTGATATGTAAATACAAATAATTTTTTTTGAAAAACAAATAAGTATTTTGATTAATCATTAATAATATATAAATATTTAATTTTTTTTTAAATTTGATTTTTATTTATATAAAAAAGGGAATTTTATAATTTTATAGAGTTACTTATTTTTTTTAGTTATTTTTTTAATATATGTTAAATTAATTTATACATTTTCTTGATTTTGTTTTATTTTTTGTTTTTTAATTTTTAAAATTTAGTAATGTCTAAATTAATTTTTGAGGCTGCTGCAAATAATAATTTTGAAAGTTTAAGAAAAATTGAATTGGAAAGAAAAAAAGAAAAAAATCTTATTCCTAATTCTTTTGAAGATAAAAAAGTGTATTTAAATAAAAAAAATATTAACAATAATAATAATGAAGATATTGTAAAAAGTATTATTGAAAGAAACAAAGCATTTATTAATGAAAAAATAAATGAAAAAACAAAAATTAATAAATTAAAAACATTAGAAAAAGAAAATATAATTGAATCAACTAAAGGAATAAAAAATAAAAATAAGATTCTTGAAAATGAAGAAAAAAAATCAAAACCAAAGTTAAAAAAAATCATAATAAATAAGGTAAAAAATATGAAAAAGAATAAAAAAATTGAATGTCTTGATAATGAAAAAATAATAAATATAAAATTAAAACAAAATCCAAGAAATAATTTAAATTCAATAAATATAACTGATAAAATGTACCAAACAGAAAAAACTGGATTTAAATATTGTTTAAATAATTTTGATAGGATGAGTAATAATTATCTGACAGCTAGAAAAACTTTAGAACTTTTTAATCAAGAAGAAAAAAAAAAGATAAATCATAAATTAGGAAATAACCCAAATTCCAATAATTTAAAATTTAATTATATAGATCTAAAAAATGAACAATCAAAAACATATTCAAAATATTATCTTCCATCATCAGGTTATTGGTTAAATTCAAAACAATAAAAAAATAAAAAAAAAAAAAAAATTTTAAAAATACTAAAAATATTAAAAAAAAACATCAAAAAAAAAAAAACAATAAATTATACTAAAAAAATAAATTTAAAAAAAACCCAAACCGCATTTTACAAAAATAGAAAAGAAAAACCTCATAAAAAAAAATTTAATTTTTAAAAAAAGCAACTACTGCAGTAATATCATCACAATAAACTCCATTCCTTTCCCAAATCCCTCTAGCTTTTTCACATATGCTCCTAGCACATCCATCACAATCCCCACTATATAAAAACTTCATAATTTCTCCTTTAACATCATCATTACTCATAAATTCCCAAACACCATCAGAAGCAACAACTAAAGCCATAGGTTTAATTTTCTCAACATCAAATTCTAAAACTTCAGGAATATCACTAACACCAATATTATGTGCAATTCCATCACCAATAGAACGACTCATTGCTAATCCTGGATAATTATCATTCTTCATCCAAACACGATAAGGTCCCATTCCATAAACACGATCAACTCTTCCTCCACTTTGTTCAATTCTTTTTTTCTCTTCTGGTAATTCTGGTTTGTGATCATGTGATAATTGAATTATATTATTTGATATTCCTGATATTAAAATTGCACGAGAATCACCACAATTTGCACAATAAATTTTATTTAGTGTTATATGAACTAATACGCATGTTGATCCTGAGTTGAAAACATCGAAATTTTTTTGGTTTTGGATAAATTTTGATAAGGAGGAAAATGTTTGGAATAAATTTTCCTTTGAAGATAAATTTGTATTTGGTTGAGCATCAAAGTATTGTTTTATTGATTGAGATACGTAATGACCATCTGGACCATGACCATCAAAAACACCGAAGGTGTATTCTGTTGATGTATGGGTTTTTGCAATTGAGGAATCTTGATTTGTTTTATTTCTCCCTTCTATGCTTACTCCTCCTTTTGTAAATGAGGAATATTTTGATATTGTTGTTTGTGGTTCTATTTTTTGTTGTTGTTGATTTATTGGATTATATTGATTGTTTACTTTCTGTGACCATGTATTTTGATTTTTAGTATTTTGATTATATGGTGTTTTAACTGGATAAATGTTTGGTGTTTGAGATTGAGGGTTAAAATAAGAATTTTGATATAATTGTTTTTGTGGTGAATTATTATAGTAATTTGAAGTATTTTTAACTGGAGATTGATAAGGACTTAATGATTGAGTTATGGGACTTTTTTGAGGTTGAATTTGTGTTTGATATGGAGGTATTGTTTGGGTTAAAGGATTTGCTTGTTGTTGTTGTGTTTGAGGGAAGGAAGTTAATGTTTGGGTTAATGGATTTGAAGGTGGGTTATATGGAGATAATGTCCTTTGGTTTAAGGAGTTTGATTGATTTTGTAATGGGTTTTGATTTTGAGGTTTTGTAATTGGATTTTGTGTCATGTTTGAATATGGTGATTGAAGTTGATTTTGAGTTTTTGATATTAACATTTTTTCAAATTGATCTGTTAGTCTATTTAATTCTTCATTTTTATTTTGTCTTGAATTAAATGGAAGTTCTCTTTGTGTTACTGGATTAGAATAAATTGGAGGATTATATGATTGTAATGGTCTATTAATTGTTTCTGCATTTGAATTATATTGATTATTAATTGTTTTATTATTATTAGGATTATAATAATTGTTTAAAAAATTTTTATTAACTGTTTCAGAAATATTATTATTTTGTTTTGGTGAATCTATTGTATTACTTTTCTGTATTGTAGACTGAGAAGGTGTTCCTCGTCTATGTATATAATGATAATTTAATGGAGTTGTTGCAATTGCCATTTTTCCTGCTATATTAAATTGAGATGATTGATTTAAATTTTGTTTTTCTTCATTTTTATTTACTATTGATGGATTTCTATATGAAGAATTCCCATATAAATATTGATTATAACCATATGACATTTAATAAAAAGTAAAAAGTTATTTAATAAAATAAATTCATAAAGTTTAAATAAATTAATAATTTAAAAAATATAAAAAACTAACTATAATACAAAATAAAAAAATTAAAAAAAATTAATTTTTAATAAACTTCAAATTTTCAATTAAATTATCATTAGTTTGTTGTAAAGCAATTTTTCTTCTTTGATTTTCCAATTTATGACATTGATTTAACTTATGTCCTAATCCACCGCAAAAAGGACATTCTTCCAAAATATCACTTTTACTATCAGTAATATTAGAAAGAAACTTAGGTAAATCCTCACCACATTCAATTAAAAAATGTTTTAAATCTAATAAAATAGCATCATCAACATTTTTATTAATATAAGTAGTACTTAAACCATTTTTTCCTAATCTCCCAGTTCTTCCTATTCTCAAAATATAATTTTCAATTTCTTTAGGCATATCATAATTAATAACATGTTCAATTGAAGGAAAATGAATTCCTTTACTTACAATATCAGTTGCTACTAAAATATCTTTTAAACCTCCTGAAAATTCCCTAATTGATTTTATTCTACTTTCTTGATCTTTATCACCGTGAATTGAACAAACATCACATCCTTTTAATAATAAATATTCATGTATTTCTTCAACGTCATTTTTATTTTCACAAAATATTATTACTGGAGGTGGGGTTTTTTGTAAAGTATTTAGTAAATATAATAATTTATTTTCATCTTTTATATATTCTATTTCTTGTTTTATTTTCAAATTTTTTTTCGGTTTACCTGATTCTATTATTATTGGTTTATGTAATTTTTCTTTTAGAAATTTCTGAAATTTTTTTGGCATTGATGATGAAAAAATTAGAGTTTGTCTTGGTTCTTTAAATTTTTCTAACATTTTTTTAACATCTTCATCAATTCCAATATCAAATAATCTTTCTGCTTCATCAATAACAAGAATTTTACATTGTTTAGTAGATAATTTTTTTTTTTCAATTAATTCATTTAATCTCCCAGCAGTCCCAATAATAATATGACATCCCATTTTAATATCTTCAATTTGATATTTAATTTCATAACCTCCAATACATAAAACAATTTTAATAATAGGATAAATTTTTTCAGTACATCTCATTAAATATTTAATAAATTTATTTAAATTTTCATCAATTTGAATAGCTAATTCTCTACTTGGAACAATAATAAAAGCAAAAGGACCTTCATTTGGTTTAATTGGTTTTTTTTCTTCAATTGATAAAGCCATCATTATTAAAGGTAATAAATAAATTAAAGTTTTACCAGTTCCAGTAAATGAAATTGCAATTGTGTCTCTTCCATTTAAAACACTTGGTATTCCTATCATTTGAATTGGTGTTGGATAAAATATATTTTCTTTTGATAAACATTTTAATATACTTTGTGGAAATTTCATTGATTTAAAATTTGATATTGGAGGTGGGATATTCTCACCTTCTGTTTTTAAAGAAAATAAATTTAGAATTTCAGTTATTTGGTCTTTGGATAATTTTTGATATTCTTTTGGATATATCCAATTTGCTATTGGACGGATTGTGTGTCTATTTTGGTATTTTGTGTATGAGAGACCTGATAATAAGGCACTTTTTAATATTATTGTGTCTAGTTCTTTTTCTGTTATAAATGTGTCGTTTTGATTATTTTTTATGAATAATTTTGTATTGTCTGACATTTAAAAGGGAATTTTTAATTTTTTTTTTTCTTTATTTTTTTTTTTTTTTTTATTATTGAATAAAAAATTAATAATTAATTTGATGAATACATTTAAATCATTAAAAATTTCTCATTCAACAAATAATTCTTATGTTCATAATTTTTATAATTCAAATAATAATTTATCAATTACTAAAATTTTAGAAAAATATAGAACTGATAATTGTAATAAATCATTAAAAAAAATGTTCATAACTAAAAATTTAAAGCGCAAAAATTATAAAATGCAATTAGAAATAGAGAAAAAAATTTATAAAATTTTTAAAGATACATATTCATTAAAACCTGATTTTTATAATATAAAAGTAATAAATGAAATAATATGTAATGAAAATACACATATAGTTGCAGAATTTAAAGATTATTTAATTAAAGGTGATTATTCTGAATTTATTCAAAAATATTATTTATTAGTAGATAGTATTGATTGTTTACCAAGAATTTTTGAATATTATGAAAGTTGTTCTGTTATTTTCCCTAATTATGTTATTTTACCTGAATCTAGATATTTATATAAAAATATTCAAAGAAAACAAAGAATAATTGATTATCAACAAGAATTAGAAGATGAAAAAGAAAGAAAAAAAAATGAAAATTTGAATAATAATATTGAAGATAAAAATGAAATTATTTTTAATGAAAATATAATTGATTCTATTTTAAATCAAACTGATACAAGTGGAATTAAAAAATTTTTTGGATTAAATATTGATAATAATGATTCTTCTAATACTTTTACTGTGAATAATGTTGTTTTAATGATTGATAAAGCTGAAAGAGAAAAAAAAATAAATATAGAAAAAAAAAATAATTCAAAAAATAAAAAAAAAAATTCATTTAATATGATTCCTAATAATAGCATTATAAAAGGAAGAAATTATAGAAGAAATATAAATATTGGTTTAACAAATATAACTTCCAAAAACAATAATTCAATAATTAAAAATAATATTTTATATAATACTAATCAAAATATCTCAAAGAAATTAAATAATAAAGATAATAATAATTATAATAAAAATTCTTTTACAAAATTTTATATGAAATTTAATAATTATTATTCAATTCATTTAAATTCTTCTTCAAGAAGGAAAAATAATAAACCATTAATTAGAAATTATAAATTACCTAACACTTATATTTTAAATAGTATTAAAGATGAAAAAAAAATATTCAAGAAAAAAAAAGAATTAAAAATCAAAAAAATTTCATCAACAAATAAAAGTAATATAAATAAAAATATAAGTAAAAATAAAAGTAGAAGCAAAAATAAAAGTAAAAATTTTCCTATTCATAAAATATTATCATCATCATCATCAAATTCTGATAATTTAATAAATAATCAAAATGATAAAAATAAATTATCTATTCCAAAAAATCCATTAAAACATAAAAAAATTAAATCACAAAATAGTATAAATTCAATAAGGCAAATTCTTTGTATAACAAGTGAAAGAATTTCAATAAATCCAGAAATAATGAAAATGATAGAAGCCAAAATTCATAAATCAAAATATTTATTAATTAACAGAAAAATTTCTAAATCAAATTCATCAAATAAAAGAACATTTTTCACATCAACAAGTAATACATTTTCATATAATAATAAATCAAATAATTATTCTAAAAAGAATAAAAATGAAATAAAAAATAATAATAATCAAAAAAATATTAATGTTACACATAGAAATTATCGTTCACCTCTTTCAATTACAAATAATTTTATATCTCATAATCAAATAAATAATACAAATCATACAATTTCAAAAACAAATACAAATATTTCAAAAACTGATAAATTAACAATTGATATAAATGACATAACTGAAATTAATTCTAGTCAAAAATATGAATTTGATAAAATAATAAAAACTTATGAACATTATCCATCAAAAAGTATTATAAATGAGAGTCTTCATAATCTAAATATTTCAAAAAAATTAAAAAAAAATAGAAGGAGAATTATTTCTAATAATGTAATATTACCTAAACAGAAAAAAATTTCTGTAAAAGGACTTCAAATTAAAGGATTTGATGAATTAATTAGAAAAAAGAAAAATTCAAATGCATTAAGTGAAAGAATAAAAAGTAGTCATTTAATTAGTAAAAGTAATAGAAATTCTAATATAACAAATAAAATTAATATTGAAAAACATCATTCAATTAAAAAAACAATAAATCAATAATAATATAATTTATATTCACATATTATAAATATAAATATAAATTTTAATTTTTTACAAATTAAAATAATCTATTTTTTTAATATTATTTAATTTTTTATTAATATAAATATTTGAATTAAATGATTTTAATTATATTAAAATAAAAAATTAAATCAAAAATCTTTATAATATATAAAATTTTAATATATAAATATTATTTAAAATATAAACTCAAAAAAAGAATTTTAAAATTCAAAAAAATAAATAATGATAAAATAAATTGAAAAATAGGAAAAAAATCCATAAAATTTGTTTTTATTAAATAAAAACTAAAAATAAAAAAAAAAGAATTATATTTATAAAACATACAAACTTTTATTCTTCAAAAGATTTAATAATAAAAATATCGAAATTTTTTTTTTCAGTATAAACCATTTTTGGATACCTAATTTTAACTTTTTTTAAATATTTTAATGGTACTTCTATTAACTTTTTAGAATTATCATTATCATTAAAGAAAATAGGTTTTTTTAACCCTTTATAATTTTTAGCATGTTTTTGAATATCGTTTATACCTTGAAAATTTGCTGAATTTAATTCACAAATTTTTTTACTTTCAAAATAAGTCCAAGTTTTATTTTGAAACTTTTCATGAAATAATAATATATGATATGGATGAGTTAAATTAATAAAAGCATAACCTTTATTTCCTCTTTTTTCATAATCATATGGCATATATATACAATCAAATTTTCCTTTAAATTCTTCTAATTCTTCTATTAACATTTTATCTGTATATTTTATTGGTATATTTCTTATCATTACTGTTGTTCTTGTATCTTTTCCATTAATTATATTATCTAATTTAAGTAAATGTTTTTCACCTTTTAAACTATCTGTTTTAGAATTATGATTTTTTACATTTGATTTATTGCCATTATGAAATGTGTTATTATTATTTATTTTATTTAAATTTCCATTTACTTTATTTAGAGTTGTATTAACAGTATTATTATTTTTAAGTTTTTCAGTACTTTTACTATTTGCTTTTTTATTTTCAATTTCATTAATATTAAGACAATTATTATTATTGTTGTTATTATTATTATTTTGATTATTTGGTTCTTTTATAATATTTGAAGAAGGAATTTGTGAACAGTAAACCATATTTAAATTCATGATTGGAAAATTAGAAAATTTAGAATCATATAATTCACTATCAGGTATCCTAGCCTTATATTCGGTATTACAATAATTTTGTAAATTCACAATATTAGAATTTTCAATCCCTTCATTAGTTTCAATATCTCTTTCATTATTATCATCTAATACTTTATTATCATTATTAATAAACATCTCTTTATTAATTTCATTCCAATTTTTATTAATATTATTATTATTATTTTGATAATTGGAAATAAAACTCCCTTTTCCTAAAGTTGGATAATTCATAGAAACAAAAGAACCCATTGGTGCAAATCTCATTAATTGATTTCTAAAAATTTCTTGTTGATGTATATTTAAATTATTAATATTAGAAATTTGATTAAAAGAATATTCATCTGGTTCTGTCATACAAATAACTCTATTATTTTTATTAATTGTACTACTATCCACTGTTGAATTATTATAATTTAAATTATTTTGTTGAATTTGAATAGATGAAACTTTGTGAATTATTTCATTATTTTCATTTGAATTTTCATTTAATTCATCTGAATCAAAATCATCTGTGTCTGAATATTGTTCAAATATTTGATTTTCTTTTTTTGAAACTGAAATTGGAAGTGGGATTTTATTTTTTAATTTTTTTTTTTGAGAATTTTTATTTTTTAATTTTTCATATTTATTTGTAAATTGAATGGGATTTTCTTCATTAATTTTTATTTCTTTATTATTAGTTTTCCAATATTTACTATCAAATAAATTTTCATTTATTTGAGGTCGTTCTAAAATTTTTGAATTTGAATTTGAACTTTGATAACTTAAATCTTTTCCGTTTTCTGTTACTTTTTTTATTTCACTATTTAATTTATCATATATTTTTTCGGGATTTGAAGAATTTTTTGATAATTCTTTATTATTTTTATTATTTTCTCCTATATTAAATAAACCATCACCAAAAAAAGACATTTCTCCCCAATTTCCTGAAATATTTCCTGACATTTTTTTATTTATTGTTCTATTAAAAAAAGAATTTTTTTATTTATTATTATTATATTTTAAAACTTAAATACAGTTAAAATTAATTATAATTGTAATTAATATAAATGAATGTATATTAAATTTAAATAAATATTTGTAAAGTGAATTAAAATTTTTTGTTAAATCATTAAAACAAGATAAATAAAATTATTATCAAAAAAAAATCAAATTGAAAAAAATTAAATTTTAAAAAGAAAATAAAAAATAGGCTAATTTAAAATATTTCATATAAATCTATTAATTCATTTATTTATTTTATGATATTTAAATATTTTAATTAATGATTATATTTAAGACCAAATTTAAATTTTTTATAGATTAGGGATGTTAATATGTTTAAAAAGAATATTTGGGAAAAAACAAAATAAGCTTTTTAAAAATTTTAGTTTTATATTATAAAATTATTAAATTGTATTATAAAATATAAATAAGAAATATTATTTTTTATTTTTATTTTTCTTAATAAGTTTTATTTAGATAATTATCATATTAATATAAAATTTTCTATATTGAAATTTCATTGATTTATTTTAATAATTAAATGTTTTTTTTAATTATTTATATATCATCATATATTTATATTAAAATAACATTTTAATTTCATTTTTTATTATTTATTATAATATAAAT
>JAJJLH010002424.1:0-22344 GCA_023806865.1 Isotricha sp. YL-2021a | reverse complement strand
ATTGAAGATGAAATTTTCCTCCTTCATATGGACTGTCTTTTGGACCAGTTATTACAACGTTGAAAATATCTTGGATTATCACTGAATGGTTCTGCTGATATTCCACTTATTGGATCTTTTTTTAATTTTTGAGTCTCTTTTATTATTCTTTGATTTACTGACATTTTATTTTTTAATATGTTTAATTTTTTTTTTAAATTTTTTTTTATTTATAATAAATATATCATATGAAAGAATTATATTTAAATAAGAAAAAAAACTTTTTAATTATTAATTTGTTTTTTTACTCTATAAAACCATCAAAATAATAAAAATATAATTTCTTTAAACTTCAAAAATAATAACATAAAAAAATTTAATAGACTGTATAAAAATTGATATTTAAAATTAATCCCATACCTTTATACATTGATCTCTACTAGCACTTACGATTGTTCCATCTTTGCTAATAACAATACTACTAACAGCTTCTTTATGTCCTTCAATAGTAGAATCAATACTTCCATTTTGCATATTCCATACAATCATACTCCAATCAGAAGCTCCACTAATTAATCTTCCATCAGGTAATTGAGAAATACAAAGAATATGTCCAGTATGTCCTTCAAATTTCATTTCAGCATCTCTTCTTTCAATATCCCAAATAATAACAGTATTATCATAACTACCACTTGCAAATCTCTTATCTTTTAAAACTTTCATACAACTAACATCTTGAGTATGACCTTCAAGAGTGAATAAATGTTTTCTATGTTCAATATCCCAAAACCTTATAGATCTATCACTAGAACCACTAGCAAAAGTAGAAGAATTAATTTGTAATAAGCAAAGAATAATATCAGAATGACCATTTAATTGATAAAGTTCTTCAATTTGTTTATCGGTACTCAAATCATAAATTCTTAAAGTTTGATCACCACCACCACAACAAACAGTAGTATCAGTAACTGGGCAAATACATAAAAATGGAGTATTGAATGAATAACAATAAACTTCTTTTCCAGTATTAACATTCCATTTTCTAATTGTTTTATCTTTTGAAACTGAAGCTAATAAAGTATTAGTATATTGAATAATGTCAGTTACTGTATTTGTATGACCTTTCAAAGTTAAAGATGGTTTTTTTGACATGTCTGAAACATCCCATAATTTAATTAAAGAATCATATGAACAAGATGCAATTTTTCCATTTTTGAGAACTACTAATTTTTCAATGAAATCTTGATGGGCGTTTGAATATGTTTTTATACATTTAAATTTTTTTTTTAATAATCCAATACTTTGAAGCAAATTATCTGATACTTGTTGAGAACGTCTTCTTAAAGGGATTTCATCATTATTTTTATTTTTTGAATTGTTTATATCCTTTTTAATTGATCTTTTTCTTAAAGGATTTCTTTGGTCAATTTTCACTGTAGTTAATTTTTTTGATGATTTTGCATATGATTTTTTGTTGGGTGTTTTGTTCACGTCTTCATTTTTATCCTTTTCTTTCTTTTCCGTTATTTTTTCAATTACTTTTTTTTCCATATTTTTAATTATATTAATATAGAAGCAGGTATTTATTTATATAATATATATATGAATTAAAATAATTAATGCTATTTTTAATTGTATTTTATATATTTTTATAATTTTGTTGAAGAAATAAAAATTAATAAAATATTATTATTCATATTTATTAAATTTATTTCATTTTTTTTTATAAAAAAAAAAATATGAAAAAAATATAACTATCAATCAAAAAAAATAAATAAACAAAAATATAAATTGAAATATAGAAACAATCAAATAAAAAAATAAATAAAAAAAAATTAAAAAAAAATAATTTAATTTTAAAAAAATAAATATATTTAATTAATAAATACTCAATAAAATATATATCTAAAAATATGAAACACATAGCAGCAGTATTATTATTAGCATTAGCAAATAAACCAATCAACGAAGAAAATATAAACAAAGTTCTTGAAGCAGCAGGAGCACAACCTAATGCAAATTGTGTAAAACTTTTAGTTAATGCATGTAAAGGAAAAAAATGTGAAGACCTCATTAAAGAAGGAGCTAAAAAATTAGTAGGTGTTGTTGTTGCTGCACCTTCTGGTGAACATCATGAAGATAAAAAAGATGATAAAAAAGGAGGTAAGAAAGGTAAAGAAGATAAAAAGAAAAAAAAAGAAGAAGAAAAGAAAGTTGAAGAAGAAGAAGATGAAGGATTAGGTGGATTGTTCTAATAAAAATTTATATAATGTAATATAATATAATATATTACATCTAGGGATATACAATAATCCTATTTTTAATTTAAGTTTTTTCTTTTTATTATTTTTTCATAAATTAATCATTTATTTGCAAATTTTTGAAACAAATAAAATTAATGTATTCTTTATTTAAAAATTACAAAATAATATAAACCTAACTTGATAATTGGATTTTACTCATAACTAAATCCATTCTTTTTCTATAATCAGTATGTCCAAGTTTCAAAGGAGTAAAATCAATATTTTTAAATTTATCAGTTTTTAATTTAAGATCTCCACTAATTCCAATAGGAATTTTTTTCATAGCATAAGTATATAAAGAACTCAAAACAACATCTTCTTGACTCCAACAATTAAATATTTTCCCATTAACAATTTTATCAAACATTTCAGTATAATGATCTTCTTTTCCTTTCATTGAAGTAGCTCCAGCAATTAAAATAACATCTTTAATTATATCATCACATTTAATATCAGAACTTATTTTATATAATTTTTTAATACAATTACTTATTACATGTGTTCCTAATGAAAAACCAATTAAAGTTATTGTTTGATATTCAAAAAATGCTCTTGATGCTATTATTAATGCTAATATTTTTCCACATAATTTTGCTTTTTTTGATGATGTTACAAAAATTTCTTCAGGATGAAATTTTTTTGATTCTTCTTTATTTATTTTTGATGCTATTGCATTTTTTATTAATCCACCTACTTTTGTTATTGAATTTATTACTGTTGATAATATTGATTCACTTGGCCAATTATAATAATAACATATATTTGTTTTGTTTAAAAATAATGAAAAATTTTCCCATTCTTCTATGTGATCTTCATTATCTGATAGAAATCCACTTACAAATATTATACAATTAGTTGATTTTGTTTTTGGATTTAATGATTCTAAATTTATTGAACTTATGTTTATTTCTTTTTTATCTGATGCTATATTTTCTAATATATTAATAATATTTTTAATTTTTTATCTACTTTTAATTGGTCAAATATTTCTTTTGATTTTAAACTTATTTGAATTTTATTTGAATCTTTTGTATCATTTCCTAAATTTACTAAAATTTCTTTTATTTCTCTTATTTCATATTTTTGATTATTTTTTTCAGGAAGATAATTATTAATTACTATTGATTGACAAAAATCACATAAATCATTTACATCAAGATATTTTTCAAATGGAATCATTGAATTATATAAAATCACTTTCATTTTAGCACTTTTAATTAATTTATCTACATTCGAAATTAAGATTAATTCTTTTGAAACATCTTTTATAATTACTCCATTAAATATTAATGTTATACATAAAATAATTGATAAAATTTTATTTTGATCTGAACCAATATCATTTAGTATTAAATTTAATTTTTTTTTTGCTTCTTCTTCATTAATTGAAACATTTTCTTCAAATAATTGATTTAACATTTGATTAATAGCTTCATTTGAATCTTTTTTTTTATTTAATTCATCTAAATTAAATAAATAATAAAAATAATTAAAATGTTTCGAAAAAATTTCTTTAACATTAGGTTTATTAAAATAATCTTTATTACAAATCATAATAAAATCTAAATACTTTTTATAAGACTCTTCTTTTGATTTACTTAAAAACATATTTTGTTCCTTATTAATAAATATTTTTTCAAATAATTGAAGTATATTATTTTTAATATCACTATAAACCATTTTTGAAATATTAATTCCTTGAGAAGATGCTTTGGTTAAATATTTATCTTTAATTAACCATATATATTTATCTACTAAGAAATCAGGGTATGCTTTTCTATTTGAAAAACAATTTTCTAATTTATCATAAAATTTTGATTCTAAATTTATTATTTCACTTGTTAAAAAGGATATTAATTCTTTTATATTTCTTTGGTTTTTAATTTCCTCAAAAGAAATTTTTTTTAAAACTTCCTTTCGAATATCTTCATAACATTTTTGACTTTTTTTATTTATTGATTTACCAATATCAGTTTCATCAAATGAAGCAATTAAATTTTCTTTTAATAAATATTGTGCAAATTCCTTTGTTTTAAACGGTATTTCTTTAATATTTGATAAAACATTATTTAATGATTTTGTTAAATCTCCTTCATTTGTAATATAATAATTAAATATATCTTCTTCATCTTTAAAACTTTTTTTTTTTAAAGGAAAATTTTTTTCAAAAAAACTATCTATTTCTTTATTCAATAATGTAAGTTTTCTTTCCATTATTTTTATTATTTCAATAATTAATAAGATTTTTTAATAGAAAATTAATTAAATTATATTAAATATATATTTGTTGAATAAATTTTGTATTTTATTAATTATAATACATCTATAACACATAAATTATTTTTTAACTTTCTTAAAATTTCTATTAATATCTCTTATATTATTAGATTGATAATTTGCTATTTTAACAGTATTGAGAACATAAACTGAACTTGAATTTGCATTTTCATCATCAAAAACAGTACTTTGACATTTAATCTTATTTTTAAAAGAATTAAATTCATTATATTCTTTTAAATTTTTTAAATGTGGATTTTCTTTAAGAAAACTAATAGAATTTTTATGTTTATTTATAATGGGAAGATATTTATTTTTAATTTTCTCAATTTCTCTATTCATTTGATTTTCCATTCCAGCAAGTCTTGTTATTAATTCACATAATGAATTTTCATTAATTTCAGAATCATTAACTAAATTTTGTATTTCTTCTTGTGATAAAGGAGTTTTTTTTTCACTATTATTTCTAGTTAATTCACTTTCACTTTTAATTTTATTTCTTAAAATATTATTTGATGATAAGGGAGGTCTTTGATGTTTTTTATTATTATTTTGATTTAATTTATTAGATAAAAAGTCAATATTACTTGTTGAATTATTATTATTTGTGCTACTATTTGATGTTGTTGAATTTCCACCATTTGAAATTTTTTTATTTTCCTGATATATTAATTTTATATTTTCATTATTTTCCTTTTCTTCATTTTTATTTTCTTTTTCAATATTTTTTTCTTCATAACTCAAACCATTCATTCCATATTTATTAATTAAATCCATATAATTATAATTAACACCATTCATTAAATTACTAGCACTTTTACCATAATAATAATTATTATTATTTCCATCAAACTCAAATTTATTTTTCTTTTTTTCATTATCATTATCATCATTATCATCACTTTTAATAATAACACTTCCCATATTATCATCTTCATTATTAATCATAGTTCTTAAATCAACTTCTTCATTTTCTTTACAAATAACACTATTACTCTCATTTTCATTATCATAATTTTCCAAAGAATCCTTTTCACTAATTTCATTATTATCTTCATAATTTGAATTATCATTTTCCATCATTCTCTCTCTATACTCTTTAATTTCATCTATTGAATTATTAATTAATTCTTCTATAACTTTATTTCCTCTATTATATTTACAAATAAAAGAATGTTTAATTAAATTTTTAGCAGAAGGTCTTTTCAAAGGATCAAAAGTTAAACACAAAGAAACAAAATCATTAAAATCTTTAGACCATAATTTAGGATTTGTTAAACCTTTAGGAGGATTACTAATAATTTTTTTCATAACTAAAAATGTTCTTATTTCACTATAAGGTGGTTCTCCTTCAGCCATTTCAATACAAGTAATCCCCAAAGACCAAATATCACATTTTGAATCATATGAATTTTGACTAATTACTTCTGGACTCATCCAATAAGGAGTTCCAATTTTTGATATTTTTTTACTAAATGAATGCATTAATTGTGCAGAAACACCAAAATCACCTAATTTAGCATAACCTTCTTTAGTAAGTAAAATATTTCCAGCTTTAATATCTCTATGAATCTTTTTTTGATCATGTAAAAATATTAATCCTTTTAATACCATTTGTATTATTGATGATATTTCTTCTTCATTTAAATATTTGTTTGTTATTCTCATTAAGTCTAATACACTTCCTGCATCACAATATTCTATTATTATCCATATTTTATTATTTTTTAAATAGGAATTATGATATTTTATTATATAGGGACTGTTGCATTGTTTTAATACGTTAATTTCTTTTTTGAAATTTTCTAAATTGGATTTTAGAATTGTTGATATTTTTGCTGCGAATATTTCTTTTGTTGATTTTTTCATTACTTTATATACTATTCCGTAATTTCCTTGCCCAAGTTTTTCTAATATTTCAAATATTTTTTCTGGATCTTCATCTTTTCCTGTTATGAAATCATACATTTTTTTTTATTGTTTTTTAAAAAATTTAAAATTATATTTTTTGAGACTACATAATTCAAATAAATTATTATTCTAATTAATTATGATATATATTTTATATATAATTATTGCAATTTCTTTTTGAAATTAAATAAAAAATCATATTTAATCTATATATTTTTTAATTCCAATTTTTATATGGATTCTATTTATTTAAATTTTATTTTTATTTTTGATTTAGAAAAATTAATCCATCAGATTTAAATATAATTTAAAATAATATATTATAAAAAATAAAACAATAAAAATGACTGAAGCATCAGTAAAAAATTCATTAAGAAGTTTTGGTAGTAATGCTAAATTAAACAATAAACTTTTGGACCCTGTAGATGCATCAAATGTTTCAATTCAATTAACAAGAATTGGGAAAATGTTAGATGAATCGGTATTAAAATTTACTAAAAGATATTTAATAATTCAAACTGAATTAGAAGAAATGAAAAGAGAATTTGTAGGTAATATATCATTAGTAAATGAATATTTGAATTTAACAAAAAAAGAAATAAGAGCAGAAAAATATGATAATATTATACAAGGAAAAATATATGGAAATCCATTAAATATACCAAAATTACCTAATTATGAACAGAAAGCATTATTAAAAGAAAAAAAAAATAATAAATCTGCATATTTAAATTATAAAAAAACAAATTTAAATAATTCGAATAATATTAAAAAAGGTAATTCAAATGTTAAAAAAGGAAAAAATCAACAAATTGAAAAAAAAATGCAAAGTATTTTTAAAAATGAATCACCTTATAAAAATAATCCAGAAATTCAAAATTTAAATAATTCAAATTATTATACACATCAAACAGGTAATTATGAAAATAATGAAAATGAATTAAGTCAAAATAAAATAATAACAAATAAAAATTTAAAAACAAATTCATTAAAAGATAAGAAAAAAATGGAAATAATTGAATCATTACCAGATAATAAATCAAAAGCAATTTATATTTTATTAAATTCTCCTGTTCTTCCATATGATGATAAATTAAAATTATTACCATCAAATAAAGCAATTTGTTCTATTATATCATCAAATGATATTTTTAATGATGAACTTGCTAATATTGAAAATAAAATAAATTTATTAAAACAACAACCAATTGAAGAAGATGAAAAAGTAATTATTGATAAAGTTTCAAATTATCCAAGTAAAACTGCAAAAACTGGATTAAATTTCTTAACAAGTGATAAAGAAAATGAATTATTTATTGAAAATGAACAAAATCAAAAATTATTAGAAATGACTTATGGATGTTTGGGTGAAGATTTAAATGAAAATTTAAATATACAAGAAGCTTATAATTATTTATTTAAAAAATATAATGTTGATTCAATTAAAAATTTATATTTTGAACATATTTATAAAAAAGTATATAATGATACTTTAAATGGAAATGTTGATCAAAATGAAATTGAAAAAATTATTAATTGTATTGAAGAAAATAAAATGTTAATTACAGATGTTTTAGTTAGTAATGCTAATAAAACTTTTAGTTATGTTGCTTTTTCTTTAGATGAAATTTATGAATATTTAAATGGAATTAAAGA
The DNA here is from genome assembly GCA_023806865.1 of Isotricha sp. YL-2021a. Classification (NCBI taxonomy): domain Eukaryota; phylum Ciliophora; class Litostomatea; order Vestibuliferida; family Isotrichidae; genus Isotricha; species Isotricha sp. YL-2021a. Next base: position 14,218 of record JAJJLH010002424.1, on the reverse strand, counting down.
TCTTGATGAAGATTTAAAAGAAAAATTAAGTAATGAATTAGAACTTAAATTATTAATTGAAGAAGAAGAAAAAATTAGAAATATGATTAAATAATATATTAAAAAATTATTTATTTTTTTAATAAATATTTTTAAATAATGAGAATATTAAAATTATAATGCTTTATCAAAAAGACTCAAAAAAAAATTGTGAATATAAGGAATTAAAATGTTTGAGATTAGAACTTGTTAATTACATAATTTGTTTAAATAATAAAGGTGCTGAATTATTTGAAGAAAAATGTAAAATTCAAAAATATAAATTATTATCTTATGAAGATTCTTTACTTCATTTAAAAGAAAACAATCATAATGAATCTATATATACCATTAATTTAAGAGAAAGAAACAAAAAACAAAATAATAGAATTCATAAAGATGATGATTATGATAATAAAGAAGAAAAGAATTTTTTAAATAAAAAAAGGAATGAAAACAATAATAAAAAAAAAGAAGTGAAATTGAAAAATAATTCTAAATATATTGTAATAGAAAAAAATAGTAAAGAATATCTTAATGGAAATCTTATTCCAATAAGTGAAATATATAAAATGGTAAAGTGTTTTTATGATAAAATGAAAACAAAAAGAGAAAAAAAAATAATTCCAGATAAAATAAAATTATCATTAGATGAAATGAGAACACTTAAATTAAATTTAAAAAAAAAAATTGAAAATTTAGGTTTAAGTCAAATCAAAGATATTAATGATAAATATTTTAATCAAAATCAAGAAAATGATAAAATTAATATTGATTTAAATAAATTAAGTCAAGAACAATTAAAAAGATTACTAATAGATATTGAAGAATTGGAAGATTTAAATAAATATAATCCTAATTTTATTAATTATAAAGAAGAATTAAGAAGGAGAATTCCAGATAATCAAAAAGTAAGTCAATTTAAAATTTTTAGTAGAGATAATAATTTAAATCATGATTTTGATATTAGTGAATCTGATTCTGATTCTAATAATAATGATACTATGTCTGAGAAAAGTGATTTACAAAATAAATTTAATGATAGTTTAGAAAATACTAATAATTATGAAAATTTAATGGAAAATTTTGATTATTTTATTAATGATGATGAGTCTATTAAGAATTTTAATGATGGATTAAATCAGAAATTTGAAAATTTAATTCAAGAAGAAATAGAAAATTTACATAAAAATGAAATTGAAAAAGAAAAAGATAATTTAAATGATAATAAAAAAGATGATATTAAAAAAGAAAATAATAATTTATATGAAATTAAAAAAGAAAGAGATAATTTATATGAAATTAAAAAAGAAAATAATAATTTATATGAAATTAAAAAAGAAAGAGATAATTTATATGAAATTAAAAAAGAAAATAATAATTTATATGAAATTAAAAAAGAAAATAATAATTTATATAATTTAATAAATGATGACAAAAATAACTCAGATTCTATTCAAAAAGATTATTTTAATGATGACTTGAATAACAATTCAATAGAAAGTGACATTGAATATGACCCTAAAAGTGTTATAACTTTACATGAATCAGATGAAAATAGTAATATCTTTAATGATTTCCATAATATAAATTTTATCAAAAACAAAAAAAACAATTTAAATAAAAAATTCAATCTTAACAATTCAAATTATAATAATTCCAATAACAATAAAAATATTCAATTAAATGAAAATGTTATTAACTATATCTCTGATGATGAAACAATATCTCAAGAATAAAAATAAATAAAAAAATTTATATATTAATTTTTTTACAAAAAAAAAAAATTTAAAAAAAAAAAATTATATTTTTTTAAAATTAATATTATTGCATTAAAAGATAATTAACTTCACTATTTCCATTTTCACTTTCAATTTTTTCTTTTTTCTTCTTTTGACTTCTATATTCAAAAATACTAGCAACAACAGCAATAATAATTAATATAATAATAGAAAAAATAGCAACAGAAAAATTATCTTTTGTAAAATCTTCAGCAGAAATATTTATTTGATTACTATGAATTTCTTTATTAATATAAATTTCTTCTAAAAAAGATTGAATTTGATGAAATGGAATTGGCTTTTCTCCTTCTCCTAAAGTTTTTCCTATTCCTTCTGCTACATTTGATATTGTAATATTTTTCTTTTTTTTTGTTTCATTTAATTCTTTGTGAATTGTATCTAAATTTTTTTTTGAATTTTTACCTTTTTCAGAATCTCTTTTTCTATTCTTTTCTTTATTTTCTTTTTCTTTTCTTTTTTTATTATTTTCTTTTCCTTTTTTTCTCTTTTCTTTACTTTCATTTTCTTTTCCTTTTTCTTTTTTTGAATTTTTTTCTAAAAGATATTGTGCTTGTTGTGGTGATATTTCTATTATATTTTCTTTTTCTAATAAATCTTCATTATTATCTTTTAAATAATATAACATTAAAAAATTAAGGAAGATTGCTATTAAAATATAATAATGTATATTTTTCCAATTTATTTCCATAGTTTTTGATTATTATTATAAAATTTATTTTTAATAAATTTATTTTGAAAAAATTTTATAGTTAAAAGTTATTTAAAATATAAGGAATATAATAATTTATTATTTTATTTATTTGATAGGAAAAAAGATTTAAATTTTTCAGGAGATATTTCTCTACATAATTCAGCCATTTTTGCACAGGAAAGTTCAAATAATTCATTAATATCAAAAAAATTGGTACATTTAATAAATTTTAATAAATCATAATCTGCATTTGAATTATATTCAAAATCAAAATATTTAAAAAAATTAGAATCATATTTTGATACATAATCATCAAATGTAAAATTTTCTTTCATTGGTTTTGGAACTTTTGAAAATATTTCTTGATTATTATATTTATAATTTAAAATTTTATCAATATATAAAACAGTTATATATTCAAATTCTTCAACAATTAACTTTTCATTTATTTTATTATAATCATTTATTAAATTTTTAATTAAATTACTATAATTTTTCCAAACCATTTCATTAATTTCAATTTCTTTTTTATCCTTTAAAATAATAAACATTTTATAAAAAATTACAATTTAAACGAGAAAAAAAAATAAATAAATTTTAACCAAATAACAAAATAATAAAAACCCAAAATTAAAAAATAAAACATTATAAATATCAAAAAAAAAATAAAAAATAAAAAAAAATAAATGTCTCAAACTAATATAAATGAAACTTCCATGGGAAAAGAATCTCAAAAAGAATTACCAAAAGAGCAAAAATCCCAAAATAAAAATGAATCAAACATAGAATACGATGACGTATATGTAGTAGAAGAACGTTCAATGCCAACAAACGAATTAGAAAATGAAGATCAAGATGAATTTAATGAAGAATTATCATTATCATTAAGTTCAATTGATGAAGACACTGATATATTTCCAGATTCATATGATGCTTTAAAAATGGAAAGTGAAAGATCAAAGAAAAAATTAGAAAAAAAAGAAAAAGAAAAATTAACAAAATTACTTGATGAAAAATTAAATTTTAATCCAAAAACAATAAAAAGAGCAGAAGTTGTAGAAGATTTTATAAGGAATTTTTTAACTAATTCTAATTTATTAAAAACTTTAGAAGAATTTAATCAAGAATATTCTGAATTATCAAAAAAAGGAAGATTCAATGATAATTATTTAGGACCAATAACTGATATTTATATTAAAAATGCGAAATTAGAAGAAAAATTAGAAAGAATGAGAAGAGAATTAGAAAAAGCAAATAAAAATGCAGATGAGGTAAAATCAAATTGGGAAAGTATAAGAAAAGAATTAAATTTCCATAAAGAAAATTATTTAAAAACAATACAAGAGAAAGAAAATATAAATGGTGATATAAAAACATTAGAAAAACTTCACAATGATTTCATATCAAAAATAGCTGATTTAAATTTAAAATATGAGCATTTATGTAAAAATAAATCATTAATGAAACTTGATTTAGAAAAAATGAAAAAAGAAAAGGAAAAAAAAGAAAAAGAAATAATGAAACTTCAAGAAGAAATAAACAACTTAGAGCTCAAAAATAAAAAAGAAATCCATCAAGAACAAAAAATAATGGTTCTCCCATATAAACAAACACGTCCAGGTGAAAAAACTCCATGGCCAAGTGACATTAGAAACAATATATTCTTATTACAACAAACAGCAACATTTAATGCATCACCAACACAAAGTGGAAAACAGATAAAATCATATGAAAAATCCTCATGTTCATGTATGTGTGTTCACATAAAAAAAAATGTAGTTGCTACAGGAGGTGATGATGCAGTATTTAAAATATATGATATGTCAAAAGGTGATGAATTAGCATCAGGTTCATATCATACACAATATATTTCTAGTATTGATATCCATCCTAAAGGATCATATCTTGCTACAAGTTCAGGTGATTTTACTGTTAATTTATGGGATTTACTTACTTTAAAAGTTAAAGCTCAATTCCCTTCTGATAGTGTTGTCTGGGGTGTTAAATTTCATGATACTGGAGATTTTCTTTTATCTTGTAATGATGATGGTTTAATTAGATTATATGATTTAAATATTTGTAAAATTAGACAAACTTATCGTGGACATACTGATAGTGTTAATAAAGTTAATTTTCAACCTTTTACTAATTACTTTGCTTCAGCATCATCTGATAAATCACTTTCTATTTGGGATATGAGAATGGGTGTTACTGTACAAACATTTTATGGTCATTTAAATAGTATTAATGATGTTATTTTTAATCCTAGAGGTGATATGCTTTATTCTTGTGATGCTGATGGGATTATTAAAGCTTGGGATATTAGGAAAGTTTCTGAAAATGGAACTTGGGTTCACTATCCTCATATTCCTGCTAATTGCATTGAAGTTGATAAAACTAATAATTATCTTTATTGTGGTTATGATAATGGTTATATGGGAGTTATTAATTTGAGTAAAGGTGATTTAGGAAATAAGATTAAAGCACATGAAGGTCCTGTTAATGGTATTGGGATTAATTTGACTAATACTAATATGTTTACTGTTGGTGGTGATGGGAATTTATTAGTTTGGCAATAAGTTTTTTTTTTTAATTTTTTTGATTTTTTTAATTTTGTTAAATATGTTTAATCAAATACACACATTTTAATAAATATATTTAAAATTTTTTTTTTGAGTATTATTTAATTCTTTAATTCGATTTTATTTTAGGGATTTAATGTATAATTTTTTTATATTGAATTAATAATAAAATTTATTTTAAAAAATAGAATATATTTTTTATTTTTTGTTTTTATAATAATTTTGAGCATCTTCTATTTTTTTTCTAAGAAAACTTTTCCTCATTGGATCTATTTTTTGATTTTCAATATAATCTTTAGGAATATCAAACATTTGAATAAATTGTTCTCTTAATTTTTTATTATCTTCTCTAGTCATTTTAGGATTAAATTTAAATAATTCTTTATTTAAACTTCCTTTATATTTCCCAGTTAATTTAATTAATTCTCTTCTATTACTTCTAACTTTTAATAAATTAGTTGGATTTGCATTATCATCAAATAATTCAATTTTTTGTGTTTTAGGATTTTTATTTTTATTTCTTAAAGTAAAATAATTACTAGACGTATTTTTTTTAATATCTTTATGAAAATTATTATGAGTATATTTTGGAACTTGCATTAATTCTTCATTTGTAAAATTACTTTTATTATTTATTATACTTTCTTTATTTGTATTTGTTGAAATTTGAGAAATATTTTTTTTATCTTCTTTTCCATTTTCTTTATTTTTAAAAGACATTTGACTTTTACTCATTTGATTATTATCATTTTTTGATTTTTTTCTACTATCAATTTGAGTAATAAAATCTCCTTTATGAAATAATAATTTATCATAATCAAATCTATTTGAAAGAATACTTTCTTGAACATTTAATTTACTTTCAATTTCATTTGTTAATTTTTTAATTTTGTAGCTAAATTTCCAATAATTATTTCACATAAAGAAGAATTAATGCCAAAATTCAAATTCAAATTAAAAGTTGATGAAAAAGAATTTAATTCTGATTATTTTGAATTTGATTTAAAAAAAATTTTTGTTTCATTTATAATTTGAAATTTAATACATTAAAAAAATATCCATATATACTTTCCCTAGAATTTATTAATCATATTGATAATATTATTTCTCCTCCATAAACATTAAACTATTTGAAAAAAATACAAGTATCTTTTTTTTTAAAAACTATTTATAAATTTAAATTTTTTAATATAAAAAAAATTATCAAAAATTTTGGCTAATTAGATTTTAAATAATTTCACATCATTAATCTATTTAAACCTTCATTTTTTTTTTAATATGATTATTAACAATATAAGCTAAATAATCCATTTCTTGTTCAGTAAAAATTTTACTATTAGTTTCAGAATCAATTAAACTAATTTTTCCTTTATTAGTAAAAAGAATTAAATGATAATGATTCATTCTATCATTTTCAGAATCATAAGTAGTATAAAAATAAAATTCAACTTTAGAAATTTCTCCAGGATGATAAACAGTAGAACTAGTACTACAATAAGTTTTAGTTTCCACCATAAGACTATTTTCACCTAAAGTAAAAAAAAAGATTTGATGTCTACAATACATAATTCCTAATCCAATTAAGAAAAAAGCAACACCAAAAAATATCGCAGAGTGATCTTCAGTTAATCCTTTAATAACAATTCCGAAACCCATTATCATAAAAAAAATAGGAAAACACAATCTATAACAACATCCTCCTTTTTTAATTTGAAATTTATTTTTAGCAATTTGACTAACTCCACAATGAGGAATTTGGTTTATTGATGTTGCATTAGGAAATGGATTATCAATATCAGAATTAGGTTGATATTGTGGAATAGGTTGAATTACAATATTTTGAGATTGTGGGGTATTTTGATTGTATTGATTATCATGTGTTGATATAAGATTATTATTTCCATAACCTTGAGTATTAAAATTTGTTGGTTTGTCATATTCTGTTATTAATGATGAGTTATAATTTTGTAGATTTGAATCTGGGTGATTATTTTCTGATTGTGATGTTGACATTTTTTTATTAATAATAAAGAATATAATTTTTTAAAATCTTAATAGATTTGATGATTATGTATGTTATATCTGGAAACAATAGGATCATGTGATTCAAATAAGCAATTCATACCATTCCTATTCAATAAGCATAAGACTACGAGAGTATGAAAGTGAGTGTTTCGTGAGAGTTTGCGGAAATTAGCCTGTAGCTATAATGCAATCTTAGGGACATCATCTCCGGTCAAGGGAGATGAAAAACATGCAAATGCCTAGGAAAGCTAATATGATGGTGTTTTGGGTTTTTGGATTTTAAAATTTTTTGATTATGAGTGAATAAAGGGAAAATAAAGAAAAAAAAAAGGAAATAGAAAAGTGGGGCGAACCTCCCCAAGTTAAACCATACAGTGCCCTCACTGTAGAAGTAGGAACTGATCTAAGTGGGCCCGGAGGGTTGGCAATGATGAAATTCCAATCCAACTAATGACCTAAGTTAAAATGCATGAAAATGCAAAAGACAAAGAAAATAACACAAATATAAAACACCACATCATATAAAAAACAATATACTTTAGGAGTAGGTAAATCTTATTATATAATAGAAAAATTTAATTCAAAATATATACAAAAAAAATTATAAATATTTATATTTTCCAATTGAAGGAGATTTTACAAAAAAAGAAATATTAAAAAGATTATTAGAAATTAGAGGGAAAGTATTTCTTCATATTGATATTTTAGATATAAATATAAAGGATTTGCTTGATTTAATAAGAGATTTTTTATTTTGTTTTTTAATTTTGAAATATTATAATTATAATTATGATATCTTTTATTATGGAAAAGAATTTATAATTAAAATTGAAACTACTTTTGGAATTGATAGTCGTTTTATTTTATATCCAATTTTACAATTTTTTGATAAAAAGATAATAACAAAAGATAATTTAAAAATATTAATTGGATCTCCCAAATTTAATAATAATATACAATTAGTTTCTCAATTTTTAAAATTATATGAAGATAATCAAATAGATAATATAAGTATATTTGTTTATTTTAACAATATAAGTGAAATAGTATTGGATGATGTAAAAAAATATACTAAAATTGGTAATATAGAAAATCAACCTAATGAAATTGGAAAAGAAATGAAAAATTTAATTTCAATTGATAATGAAGAATGCACAAGATTAATTAAAAAATATTATAATAAAGATGAAGAAAATCAAAAACCAACTTTTTATCAACTAAATTCATTTATTAATGTATTATTTGAACAATTAAAATATTTATGTGGATATTTTTATTTAAATGCAGGACAACTTGAAAAAGCATCAATAGATTTTTCTTGCCCTGAATTAGGTAAAATAAGAAGTTATATTATTAAATCTTTAATAAAATAAGTAAATATTGTACAAAAAGTGCTTATGATAGTTTATTAAATTCTCAAAATGAATATCAAAATTATTATAATGAAAAAGAAAGTTTAAAGAAAGCAAATGAATATTTAAATAATAAAAAAATCATTTCTTTTGATGAATTTCTTGATAAAACAAATATTATTTTTTTTAATGAAGATATAAATTCAATGAGTATAATAACGAAACAAAAAAAAAATTCAAAAGAATATCAAAATTTATTTCAATTATATAATTCAGGTAATTTATCAAAAGATAAAAAAACAAAAAAAAGAAAAATGGAATATTTAATTGATTATTCTAAATTAACAAATGAAGGATTTTTAGAAGAAATTAATAAAGTTTTAGCATTATATTATACAAATGAAGAATTAAAACAAAGAATTGGAAATTATGTTTTTACTCAAGATAATTTCATTAAATTAATTTTAATTATTTTAAAAATAAGGGCAAAAGTTCCTATTATAATGATGGGAGAGACAGGATGTGGAAAAACTTCATTGATAAATGTAATTTCAAAATTAAAAAATAATATAATATTGATTTTGAAAATTCATGCTGGAATAACAAATGAAGATATTATTAAATTTATTGAAGATAATAATCTATATCAATTAGATAATAAACAAAATAATTATTATGAAAAAATTTGGATATTTTTAGATGAAATTAATACTTGTAATTCAATGGGTTTAATAAGTGAAATGATGTGTAAAGGAACAATTCAAGGAAAAAAATTAATTGAAAATTGTATTTTTATTGCTGCATGTAATCCATATAGGAAATATGAAAAAAAAATAGAAGAAATTGGTTTAGTTTCAAATAAACAAAAAAAAAGAAATTTAGTTTATTCAGTAAATCCTTTACCATATTGTTTGTTAAATTTTGTTTTTGATTTTGGTAATTTAAAAAAAGATGACGAAGAAAAATATATAAAAAGTATAATTGACCAAGGTTTTAAAGAACCACCAAAATTTTTTTTATTACAAAATGAAGATTTATCTAATTTATTTAATTTTTCAGTTAAAAAAGTAATTTTTGCACATAATTTTATAAGAGAAAAATTATTTTCTGCTGCAGTTAGTCTTAGAGAAATTAGAAGATATATAATAATATTTTCATGGTTTTCATCTTTTATTAGTAATACAATAAATGTATTTGAAGAAATTTTCAAAAAATATAATATTTCAATTGGAAAAAGTTGTGTTCTTTTAAGTATTTATATTTGTTATTTTATTCGTCTTAGTAATAAAAATTTAAGAAATGAATTTAATGAATTAATAAGTAAAGAAATAAATTTTCATGAATTTATAATAACTTTTCAAAAACAAATAATAAAATATTTTAATATAGAAAAAGGAATTGGAAAAACTACAATTTTATTAGAAAATTTATTTACATTATTTGTATGTATTAATATTAAAATTCCAATAATTATTTGTGGAAAACCAGGATATAGTAAATCATTAAGTATGAAAATAATAGAAAATTCAATGAAAGGAGAAAATTCAGAAAATGAATTTTTTCAAAAATTTCCATCTATTAAAAAAACAACATATCAAGGATCAATTACAAGTACTTCTGAAGGAGTATTAAATGCATTCAAAATATCAAAAAAAAAAATAGGAGAAAATATTATTTCTTTATTATATTTTGATGAAATGGGATTAGCTGAAATTTCTCCAAATAATCCATTAAAAGTAATTCATTATGAATTAGAGTTTGATGATAATGAACAAAAAATTGCTTTTGTTGGAATTTCAAATTGGAGTTTAGATGCATCTAAAATGAATCGAAGTATTTTTCTTTTTGTAAATGAATTAGATGAAGAAGATTTAGAAGATATTTCCAAATCAATTGCAGAAGAATATGAACAAGGATTAGAATTAAAACAATATAAAGTTTTATTGAAACAAATATCTCAATCTTATTGTAAATTTAAAAATGAAACTAAAGATTTAAATTTTGAATATGAATTTCATGGAGCAAGAGATTATTATCATTTAATTAAAAATTTAGTTATAAATTTAAAAAATAATATAAATGATGATCCTTTTCAAATTGCAATTAAAAGTGTTGAAAGAAATTTTGGAGGAAGAAAAGGTTCAATTTTAACTTTTAAAAAGATTTTATCGGAAATTGAATATATTGAGCCTTCAGATAATTATAATATTGAAAATGCAATTATTAGTAACTTAAAAGATTATCAAAGTAGATTTTTAATGGTAATTTCAAATTTATCATTAAGTCAATTTTTAATAGGAGTATTTTTAAAAAAATTAAATTTAGAATCAAAATCAATTTTTTTTGTTGGAAGTCATTTTGAAGTTGATTTAAAAGATGAATATTATTTAGCATCAATTATAAATAAAATACAATTTCCAATTGAAAAAGGAGATATTATAATAATGAATAATTTAGAATCAATATATCCATCTTTATATGATTTATTCAATCAAAATTATACTTATATTGGAGAGAAAAAAATGGCAAGAATTGCACTTGGTTATTCACATGATATTAAAATTAATGTTCATTCAAATTGTAGAATAATAATATTAATGGATCCTGAACAAATTTCAAAACAAGATCCTCCGTTTTTAAATAGATTTGAAAAACATATTTTATCATATGAAAAAATATTAAGTAAAGAAAAAATTTCATTTTCTAAAAAAATTTTGACAAATTTGAAAGAATTAATTACATCAATTAGTAATAAAGAAATTAAACTTAATTTATCTAAACAATTATTAAATTGCAATGAAGATGAAATTAATGGAATTATTTATAAATCAAACAGTAATAATTTAGAAGAGATTAAATTAGAAATTTTTAAAAAAATTGTACCTACTTTTTCACAAAATTTAATTATTTTTACAAATAATTCACTTTTTGCTTTATAAAAATACTCACAATAAAATTCTTGATATTTATAATTCAACTGAACATAGAAATTTAAAATTATTTTTGAAAAATATAAAAAATTTCAAATATATAATTTATACTTTTTCTCATAATTTAAATATTCCTGAAATTGAAATTGCAAATGAAAAATTTGGAGCAAAAAACCTAAAAAGTATTTATAAACAAATAATATCAGAAGTTTGTGGAGAGAAAATAATTGAAAAATATATTAAAAATTATTATGAAAACGATAAATTTAATTTATGTATTTTTCAAATCTATGAAGATAATTCAATATATTTAAATCATATTAATCATTTATATGAAAATTATATTAAAATATAGCAAGTCAAAAAAATTAAACCTTTAATATTTATAATACATCTAAAAAGAGAAATATCTGATACAATAAATAAAGATATGTTTAAAAATTCATATTATATTTCTCATTAGCATCTTTTTAACAATTATTTATTGATAATTTAAATGGAAAAGATTTCTTAACAACAGAACTAATTAGTATAACTAATTATGATATATATTCTAATAAAAAATTTTTTGATATAGATAATGAATTTGATAAATTAATTTTTCCTGTTTTTACAACAATTTTTTATGAAATTCAAAATCCTAATGAGAAAATTAAAATAGAAAACTATTATGAAATTTTAACAAAGAAATATTAATTAATGAAAAAAAATTAAAAAAAAAATTAAAGAAAAATTATTAGAATGGATTAAAAAAGATTCTGAATTTTATATATACTCTATTTTTTATGATAATAATTTTGATGAAAATGATATTGATTTTTTTTCAATATTTCAAAAATTTTTAATAGATAAACTTAAAAAATATTTTTTAAAATTTGTTATAAAAGCAGAAAGAGATAATATTTTCCCTATTTTTTTATCTCCAAATCCAAGTTTTCCAGAAATATCTATTTTATTAGATGCATATATTAAGAAAATGGATATTTTTAAATTAAATGCAATTAATAAACCCAAAGGAAATAAAATTATAACATTTCATGGATTATTTATTCCAATGATCAAAAAAACTTTTGATAGATTTCTTGATGAAATTGAAAAAAAAAAAAATATTTTATTTTAGAAGATAATTTTAGTTATGATGATATTAATGAAAATAAAAGAAATTATTATAAGGAAAAAATAAAAAATGATGAAGATATAATATATAAAAATGTTAAAAATGAATGTGAAAAATGTGAGTTATTCAAATTTTTAATTGAATGAGAAAAACAAAAAAATTAAGTGAAAGTATATATAATCAAATTCTAATGATTTTTATTTGATTTTTTTGGCTAATAAATTTCAAAATAAAAATTTATTAAATTTAAGAAGATTTCTTGATTATTTGATTCAATTAAAATTTCCAAATAAAAATGAGTCAAGAGATTTATTATTTTTATCTCAATCAATGATTTGGATTAAAAATTATGAAGATATAATTTTTGATATTTTATTTTTATTTGATAAATTAGATGAAATAATTCCAAATATATTAGGAATAATTGATGATAAAATTCATCAATTTTTTGGAAATCCAGGGAAAAAGCACAATAATATTTGTAATTATTCTGATGAAAAAAATAATTTTGCATATCAAGAAGATATAAATGGACCTTTTTATTATATTTTATCATTTTTAATAGAAATTATATCTGAGATAGATAAAATATTTATTTTTTCAGATGAAGAAAAATTTGTAAAATATTTTGAGACTTTAAAATTTGCATTACAAATTATTATACAAATTAGATTTACATTATGCTTTTCAATAAGTAAAGTTTATTATCTTTCTCAAATAATAAAATTTGGGGAAAATTTAGAAAAACTAAATAAATTTAATGAAAAAAATTTAAAAGAATATATACTTATATTAAATAGAGAAACTGAGATTAATGAAAATTTAGAAGAAAATAATATAAATGACTTATTAAACAAAGATTATGAATTTATTAAAAGTAGTTTCCCAAATAATTATTATGAATTAGTTGTTAATTTATTTACAGATAAATATAGACAAATTTCAAATAAAAAATTTAGAAAACAATTATTTATAATTGTTTGTTCTGATAATTCTCTTTTAATGAAAGCCAAAAATTTATTTGGAAGATTGATTAAAAATATTCAAGAATTAGAACCAATATATGACAATAAAGATAATGAATATATAACACAATTTCTTTCATTTATTGATGATGAAAATGAAATTTTAAAAATGCTAAATGATGAGAAAAATATTATAATTGATGAATTATTATTATATTTATTTGAAATTCGAATAAATTATTATTTTAATAAAATTAAAGAAGAAGAAAAAAAAATTAAAAATAATTCACTTGAATATTTAAAAAAAAGTATAAATTTTATTGAAAATGCTCAAAATAATAATAAAAAAAACTTATATCATATAGGAATTATTTATGCTATAGCATATATTAAATGTTATTTTTATCATTATTCAAATATTACCTTTAATTATAGAAATCAAATCAATGGAAAAGAAATAGAAGACTATTTTTTTAATTCAAAGCAAAATTCTAAATTTAGAAACGTTATTAAATTATATTTTTTGAAGGTATTATTTAATTATCATATTAATGATTATCAAAAATTCATTTCAGAAATCAATGAAAATTATTCTAAATGGATTGATGAAATTGGTATTAAGAAAGAAATTATTAATGATATAAAAGAAAAAAGATATTTTTTTTTTGATTTAAACTCTATTGAAAATTATAAAAAAATAACAAATAATTTTCTAAATGAGTCATATAAAGAAGAA
>JAJJLH010002423.1:0-22413 GCA_023806865.1 Isotricha sp. YL-2021a | reverse complement strand
AGTTCGGTCCATATCCGGTATACGCGCAAGAGATTTGAACGGAGTCTTCCTTAGTACGAGAGGACCGGGAAGAGGGAACCTCCAGTGTACGGGTTATCGCGCCAGCGGTAAACGCCCGGTAGCTGTGTTCCAAGCGGATAAGTGCTGAAAGCATATAAGTACGAAGCCCACCGTAAGATGAGATCTCTCATAGCATAAGCTAGTAAGTCCCCAAGCAGATTACTTGGTTGATAGGTCAGAGATGTAAGAATGGCAACATTTTCAGTCGACTGATACTAATCGGACGAGGGCTTTTCCTAAAATAGCAAAGTTATATTTGCAAGGAAAATTGATGATGCGTTAACCTTATAATCATTATGCAACTTTCAAGGTACAGTGACGTACGTAATAAGTTCGTCGGTGTCCAAGCGTGAGGAAACCACCCGTTCCCATCCCGAACACGGTCGTAAAGACTCATTGCGGTAAAAATACTTGGCGGGCCACCGCCTGGGAAGATAGCTAGATGCCGACATCTATTTTAAAAAAAAGAGAATTAGAACAATAGTTCAATTCTCTTTTTTATTTAAAATGTTGGAAACAATATTGTATTTATAACCTTACATTTTTAATTGTCTTTCCATGTTGCATCCATCATTTTTTCATATGTATCAAGGCCGGCCTTTACTTCTTTACCTATGTTGCCTGTAAATACTCCTTTAATAAAGTGTCCTGTCATAAAGATAGAAGACATAGGTAAGACAATTCCTACGGTGGTCGTTGCTCTCATAGCACCTACAAAAACTTTACCAAGAGCTTCTGTGATGATATTTGGACCATCTTCTTCAGAATTAGCTTTAGCTATTGATTCATATTCTTCTTTTTCAATTTGTAAACCCTTCATTTTGTCATCGTCACTTTGTTCGTATTTAAATGTTTGTTCTTCTACTCTCCCATCATCAGCTTTGTTTAAATTAACTGATGTTTCATAATGAGTAGGTGATACTCCTTTAATTTGTTCTGTCATAAAATATCCTCCTTTTGTTTTATTTAGTACTCTGTTGTGCACACATGTATTATAAAAATCGATTTTATACTAAATTGTTCTTTTTCAAAAAAAATGTTACATAAATTAATAGTTATTAGCTATTTAAAAATAGTTAATAACAGTTAGAAATGAGTTAATAACTTGTATATACTGTTTAGAAATGAATGAATTAAATAAAGATATTGAACGAAAATTCGGTGCAAGGTTAGCGTATGCTAGAAAGTCGAGAAAATTATCTCAAATGAAGCTTGCAGAGATTGTTGATATGAATTTTAATTATATTGGTCAAATTGAACGTGGAGAAGCTAATGTTACTATAAAAACAATTAAGTTACTTGCTGATGCTTTGGACGTTGAAGTAAAAGAACTTTTCAATTTTAGCTTTTAAGTATTTGAATGTTAACAAATGTAACAAAATAAAAACATGCTGAAATTGGCTATTTTGGCATGTTTTTATATATGTAAGAGAGTTAAATTAGAGAGGATAGAGCAATGGCAATATCAAATATTCATGAAACATTGTTAATGTACACAAAACAAAAATCATTATTGAACCGAGAGTTATCTGATGTAATGATGGATATGGTTTCTGCTACAAGGCAAAATGCTGAATTGCAAAGACAGTACAATGAACAAGTTCAAAATGCTTATTATAATTCTGATAAGAATTACCACAATGATCCAGATGCTTATTTTGAATTGTTGGATACTTTAGAAAATGAACATATGTTCACTCTTCAAAATCTTGAATCTTGGGAATCTGAACTTGAATTAAAGAAAAATTCTCTTGAAACAAGATTAAATGAAATTTCTACATATGAACAAAGCTGGACGAAATTACTTCAGCAAAACATTAAAAATGACTTCTCCTACGGCGGAGGCGGAGGCAACTAGATATATTAATAAAAAGCGGATATTTTATCCGCTTTTTATTATTTTATTTTTTCTGAAGGTTTGTGTTCCTTTAGATATTCTTCAAATATTTCTACAGAATCTCCTACAAGTTCTATACAAGGACGTTTTTTATAATAAGATTCAGTTCTGTCGCTTGGAATTGGTGAAGTTGAAGATTCAATTCCTTCTAAAAGTTCTCTGCATATTATACTTCCATTTTTTTCTTTGAATTTTTTTGCTAATTCTTGAACAATTTTGTATTGTTCAGCTTTATTATTTTCAGGGGTTAAATATGCAAGACCTGCTGCCATAAACATCCCGCTGACAGTTCCGCAAACTTCTCTCATTCTTCCCATTCCACCGCCGAATGAAGACGAAATTTTTATTGCGGTGTCAAAATCCAGACCTAATTCCTCACAAAATACTCCAAGTACTGCTTGTGAACAGTTGTAACCTTGTTTAAATAATTCTTTTGCTTTTTCCGATTTTTCACTCATAATTTTTATCCTTATCTTTTTATAATCTTTATAATATATTTATTGACATGATTTGTAAATAGTTGTAAAATGAAAAAACCGAGTAAGGAAAGCATGGGTGAAATTCCCTCACTGGTCCGCAGCCGTTACAGTCGGAATGCTTAATCGGTTTTGTTATTACTTTGCGAGACTGGAGGAGTGTTATGCAGCAAAAAGTTATTAAAAGAGATGGGCAAGTTGTAGATTTTGATTCCCAAAGAATTACTGATGCGATTTGTAAAGCGTCTAACGTTACAAAAGAAATTGACCAATTTACGGCAAAACGATTAACAAAAAATGTTATTAAAATTCTTAATGAATTTGTAAAAGAAAAACAATCAAATATGTCCGCTCCTACTATTGAGGAGATACAGGATATTGTTGAAAAAGTTTTACTTTCTTCTGAGTATAAACAAACTGCAAAATCTTATATTTTATATCGCGAACAACATAATAAAATGAGAGATTTTGCTCAAAATGCGTCTATCGATATGGTTGATGATTACCTAAAAGTGCTTGATTGGCAGGTAAATGAAAATTCAAATATGGGATATTCTATTCAGGGTTTAAATAATTATCTGGCATCTGCTATTAGTAAAAATTACTGGCTTAATAAAATTTATCCTAGTGAAATTAAAGAAGCGCATGAAAACGGTGATATTCATATTCATGACTTAAATATAATTTCTGTTTACTGTGTAGGCTGGGATTTGAAAGACTTATTATCAGAAGGTTTTACGGGTGTTGAAGGTAAGGTTGCATCAAAACCTGCAAAACACTTTAGAACGGCATTGGGACAAATGGTAAACTTCTTATATACGATGCAAGGTGAAAGTGCAGGAGCGCAAGCATTTTCTAATTTTGATACGTTACTTGCACCTTTTGTAAGATATGACGGATTAAGTTACAAACAGGTTAAACAAGCGCTGCAAGAGTTTGTATTTAATATGAATGTTCCGACTCGTGTAGGATTTCAAACTCCATTTTCAAATATAACAATGGATTTGGTTGTTCCTTCATACTATAAAGATCAATCTGTAATTATCGGCGGGGAAATGCAAGAAGAAACTTATGGTGACTTTCAAGAAGAAATGAACATGATTAACAAAGCATTCTTTGAGGTTATGATGGAAGGCGATGCATCAGGCCGAGTCTTTACATTCCCTATTCCTACGTACAATGTAACAAAAGATTTTGATTGGGATAATCCTGATTTGGACGGACTTTGGGAAATGACCGCAAAATACGGTATTCCTTATTTCTCAAACTTCATTAATTCAGATATGAATCCTGAGGATGCTCGCTCTATGTGTTGTCGTTTAAGAATTGATAACAGACAGCTTGAATACAGAGGCGGCGGACTTTTTGGTTCTAATCCTTTAACAGGTTCTATAGGCGTTGTTACAATTAATTTACCAAAAATTGGTTATGAAACAAGTTCTAAAGCAGAATTTTTTGAAGTCTTGAAGGATAGAATGGAAGTTGCAAAAGAATCACTTGAAATTAAACGTAAATTACTTGAACGTTTGACGGATGGCGGTTTGTATCCTTACACAAAATTCTATTTAAGAGATATCAAATCAAGATTTGGTGTATATTGGAAAAACCATTTTTCAACAATAGGTTTGGTTGGTATGAATGAAGCTTGCGAAAATCTTTTGGGTTGTTCAATTGCATCAGATGAGGGACATAAATTCGCGGTTGAAGTTATGGATTATATGAGAGATTTAATTGTAGAATTCCAAGAAGAAACCGGCAATAACTACAATTTAGAGGCTACTCCTGCGGAAGGTACAAGTTATCGTCTTGCAAAATTGGATAAGAAAAATCTTGTTGATATAAAATGTGCAAATGACGATGAATACTACTGTCAAGGTGCTGAACCATATTATTCAAATTCAACACAATTACCTGTAAATTATACCGATGATATTTTTGAACTGCTTGATCATCAAGATGATTTGCAAACCAAATATACAGGTGGTACGGTTGTACACATTTTTGCAGGTGAAAGAATTCATGATATTTCAACTATGAAAAATCTTGTTAAGAAAATTTGTGAAAATTACCATCTGCCATATTTCACTTTTTCTCCAACATTTTCTGTTTGTCCGACACACGGTTATGTAGCCGGAGAACATTCAATTTGTCCTGATTGCGGAAGCGAATGTGAAATATATTCAAGAATTGTTGGTTATATTCGTCCTGTAAAACAGTGGAATAAAGGTAAAAAAGCAGAATTTGAAAACCGTAGAACTTTCGATATGGCAAAAGCAGGGGAACACTGCTGTTGTTCGTAATCGGAGGAATACAAAAGACTACACTCGTAGATTTTCCGGGGAAAATTGCAGCCATTGTGTTTACGCAGGGCTGCAATTTCCGCTGCGGATATTGTCATAATCCTGAGCTTCTTGAACTAAATAAAAATACAGAATATAGTACTGACAAATTTTTTGACTTTTTGAAAACCCGTATAGGTAAACTTGATGGAGTTGTTATTACAGGTGGGGAACCGACATTACAAAAAGGGTTATACGATTTTGTAAAAGAAATTAAAAATCTTGGTTTTGCCGTAAAACTTGATACAAACGGAACAAATCCGAATATTGTTGAACAACTTATCAAAGATAATTTGGTTGATTACATTGCAATGGATATTAAAGCTCCAATTGATAAATATAATTTAATCACCGATATAAAAACAAATAAGGAAAATATTTTAAAGAGTATTAATTTGATTAAAAATAATGTGATTGACTATGAATTTCGCACGACTGTTATTAAGTCGCAGTTGACGTTTGAAGATTTTGATAAAATAGGTCTAATGATTAAGGGTGCAAAAAAATATTATCTTCAAAAATTTATACCATCTAAAATATTAAACAAAAGCTTTGAAAATGAAAGCTCTTATGATGAAGATGAATTTTCTTTGATATGCAATAGTTTGAAAAAGTATTTAAAATTCGTTGATTTTAGATAAATATTTTGTATCTTGTTACGAATTGTGTATGAATTTACACTTATTCAAAAATTTTATATAATACCTTAAAAGATGGTTAGAGAAGTGAAAAATATTCACTTTTCGGTTAGTGTTTAAAAGTTAATATTGGGTAAGGAGTGTTTAAAATGCCAATTCTAGGGGTTAAAGGCTTTTTAAAAGCAAGTGAAGCATTGAAAAGTGCAAGTTATGTTGGTCTGTCAAAAAAGGGTTCTCAAATTTTTAAATATGGTGAAAGGTCTTATATAATTGCTGAAAATGGAAAACCAACTAAGATGATAGATTTTCCAAAATATGTAAAACCGACATCCTCAAAGCATAACAGTACTGTTTCAAGTGTTTTTGATTTTGTAAATAATGAGCAAAAAAATTACTATTCTATCAATGGTGTAGTAAATAAAGATATTTATTTAAAGGGTGTGAACGTAAGTTTTTCTCCAAAAAATAAATACATTGCAATGACTAATGGCAAAGATGCAGCAGAATACTATGTTGGTAAAGGGAATTCAAGCAGTGTGGATAAATTTATAGCAAATGAAGCTCCGGAAACAGGTTCAAAACTTGTTGAAATTTTACAAAATTTTAAAAATATTATTAAAATGCAGAATGTTTAAAAATTATAGTCAATATTAAATTCAATGTCTGGACAGGTAATTTCTAATATACCAGTACTCTTTTAATCTCTATATATTATGCAATTTTTACATAATATTTTTTGTATACGATTTACAAAAATTGATATTAATCATAGTATCAAGCACTTTTTTGGAATGAAAATACTCTATATAATAATATTACTGATGGTATAACAACCCAAGAAATATAAGATGCAGATAAATCACGCTCTGAAATTTTACACCTATTAGTTTGAATCTATAGCCAAAAATTTAAATAACATTATTTGAAAATTTGCATTTTAATTGTACAGGCAATGTAAATAGACAGATAGTTTGGTTTCGTTAGACAAATAGTTTGCACATTTTGGTAAAGATAAAATTATTTTTTTTAAATTTAATTTAATTTTGATAGCAATTTTTTTAAACAAAATGTTTTTATATAATCATAGGTTAGATTAATTAGGTTATGAAAGGTTAGAAATGGTTAGCAGTTTAAATGGCTATGGAATGGATAAAGTATATGGAACATATTGTAATCGTCAAGGTTATAATAAAAACATAAGTAATAATTATGCCAATAATTATAAATTAAATCAACTTGGACAGGATGCAGTTTCTTTTAGCGGAAATATTAAAACAAGAGGATGTAAAATGACGGGAAACAATGCTTTGGATAAGATTATAGAGGAATATTCACAGTTTGAAAATGTAAGAGCTGTTGCAATCGGCGGTTCGTCTGCTTCAGGAAAAAATGACAGCACTTCTGATATAGACTTATATGTTTTTTTAGATAAGGATTTAACCAAAGAACAAAGAGAAGAGCTTGTTAAAAGGCATTCAACAAATTACGAAGTAGGCGGAGATTATTTTGGTCCGGGCGATGAGTATTATGCGGATGACGTTAAAAGAGAACTTGATGTTATGTTTTGGGATAAAAAATGGTTTGAAGATATTATTGATAATGTTTGGGTTAAACATAATGCTTCAAACGGTTATACGACTTGTTTTTTGTATACGCTTAATGTCTTAGATACAATTTGCGATAAGGACGGGTGGCTTAATAATATGAAATTAAAACTCAATTGCGAATATCCAAAAGAACTTCAGGAAAATATTATTAAAAGAAATATGATGTTAATGCATGATAAACCTTTTTCTTCTTATTGCGAACAAATTGAAAAAGGAATTAAAAGAAATGATAGAAATAGTGTAAACCATAGAATTACGGCATATATGGAAAGCTATTTTGATGTGATTTTTGCCGCAAATAAACTTTTACATCCGGGAGAAAAAAGGTTGGTGCAATATGCGCTCGATAATTGCAAGATTTTGCCGGAAGATTTTGAAGAAAATATCAATAAGCTATTTAATCAGCCAAACCCCGATACTATGTTGATTTTAAACGATATGACCCAAAAACTTAAAAATTGTTTAAAGCATGAGGGGTTATATAAAAATACAACCTATTTTTCAGATATAGAGCAATAGTTTATTTGATTTTTCGAGAGGGTTGAAGCGAAGCGGAAACATCCCGAACGGGCATAATAAAAGCAGGTATAGATACCTGCTAATATTTGGGCCCGGAGACTCTGCCGAGGAGAAAGCAGGACACCCTGCTTTTGACGAGAGGGCTGTAAATAGACAGATGGTATGGTTTCGTTAGACAGATAGTTTGCATTTTGGGGTAAAGTTAATTTGTAACAATTCTGATGAAGCGTATTACAATTAGGCAATTTCAGTAACCAAAAAACATTTATATAAATAAGGGGATTAATATGCCTGAGGGGAAAATTACTAATAAAGTATATTTTAAATATTATACCGGTACGACAACAGAAACAAGAAATGCCGTTAAAAATACTGTTGCTGAATTTCTGAAACGAGCAAGGGGAAATAGCACATTTATTAATGGTTATACTTTTAGTGTCGTTAATGAATATAAAAATTTACCCTCAAATACTCCCTATAAAAAGTATTTAAAAGAAAATTCAAATGCATTAACAAATACGTGGGGGGCATCGAATCCAACTGTGATTGATCAAGAGAAAGGAATAATTTTACAAACGAAAGAACATTCATTCCCAAGAAGTGTTTTTCATAAAAATATTGATTCCAAACTGATTGAAACTGCAACATTACACGAAATAGGTCATATTTTTGATAATTATTTTGGGGCGAAAGATGAAAATTTAATAAAAGAGGTTAGAAAACTACATTTTACTGATAAAAATTTAACAAAAACGCAACAAAATGTGTTGAATAAATATCTTAGGAATAAAGATTTAAGTGATTCTAAAGAATTTAAACGAGCTTGGTTAAAGGATGCAACGGCATTAGGAAAAGACAAAAAGAAATATAACGAATTTAAAGATGATTATATTAGAAAATATTACGCAGTCGAAGATATTAATATTACTGATGGTATAACTTCACAAGAAATAGAAGATGCAGATAAATCACGCTCCGAAATATTTGCCCAATTATTTGCTTATGCTCTAGGCAAAGATGATGGGCATAAAAACGAAATTATAAAGGTTTATCCAAATTCATATAAAGCGGTTCAAAATTACATAAAAAAATACTTAAATTTATAAAAATTGATTGCTATATGTACTAATCAAAACATATATCAGCTTCTTTTACATTATTCTTTTTCATATTTCGATTTTGTAAAAATTTATCCAAAAAATAATCGAATGCGTAACAAGCAATTGTCATTCCAACTCCGGCAGCAATTCCTCCAGCTATTTTATGAGATTTTAACTTGTTATGAGCTGCAAACCCAGACCAAACTCCTGTTAAAAGTGACATTGCCCACTGAAACTTATCCATTGACTCAAGGTTTTTTCTTTGTTTTATAAACGCATCAACTTTAGTCTCATCTTTAGCAATATAGTGCCTTTGAGATGCGATAGGTGTACCTTTTTTACCTTCGGATATTAAAACACTACCGTCAGGATTTTTAAATGTATGGAATTCTAGCATAAACACTACTTAAAACATTCTACTTTTGTTCTTATAAAGTTATGCTAAAAAAATTATTTGCTAAATTTATAACTAATTGTAACAAATATTCATAGATATAAGCAATTATTTTATACCCTTTGTTTTATTAATAATATAGTGTAAGTGGAGGTAATTTTTATATGTCTTTAGCAATTGACAGTTTAAGATACAAAGAATCCAAAACTCAAAATGGCAACCCATACCATGAATGCCGTACTTTTCGTAATGCCGCAGTTATTGCTCCAATTGTAAGTATGGGCTTTGATAGTTTTACGGGGATTGCTTTAAACGCAACACTTGAAAAATACAAAATTCCTACAAATAAGTACAAAGCGTTAACATTTGTTGCCGGTGTAATAGCAGATACATTAATTTTTTATGGAGTAGGAAAACTTATAGATAAATTAATTACAAAACATAGAATGAATAAAGCAGATAAATTAGCTGAAAAGCAGAAAATATAGTTGCTTAAAGTGTAAATGAAGGTAAATCGTTTATGAATGAAATTGGTAGTGTAAAAAATTTTGGATACCAACCGAATTATTACAATCCTAAAGTAAGTAGGGTAGACTTCAGTCTACCGACATATTTTGGTTGACTAAAGTCAACCCTACTTATTAGTGCAAATATGTGCAAATATGGTGCAAAAAAGTGGACATTTTTGTTACCAAAATCGGACTTTTCGGACTTTTGGAGGCAACCAATTTCCGACCTTAATAAATCGGCAAAAGCTAGATTGCTTCGAGCTTTCGCCCTCGCAAAGACATGAGATACATCCGACCAAAAGTCCTGTTAAAATGTACTCGAACCCCCAAAAAGGTGTTCTCATCCTCTCCCTTTCAAATAAAAAAGGATAGAGATAAACCCTATCCTTTTTTATTTACGCGTGGAGGGATTTGTCTTGAATTTGCTCCGCGCTCACAGAGTGCCGTTTTCGGTACTTTGTACCTGTCAACGTCATCTGTTCGCTATCCGGATTTGTTCGCTTTGCTCACATCATCCGTCCGCAAATTCGCTCGAACCCCCAAAAAGGTGTTCTCATCCTCTCCATTTCAAATAAAAAAGGATAGAGATAAACCCTATCCTTTTTTATTTACGCGTGGAGGGATTCGAACCCCCGACCTTTTGGTTCGTAGCCAAACGCTCTATCCAGCTGGGCTACACGCGCTTATTTATTTGTTTTTAATCGATTGATTTGTCCAATAAATCTCATCAATTCCACTCTATACTACATAAAACATACTTTTTTTTCAAGTTATTAATAAAAAAAAATATCGGGAATTATTTTGAAAATTATATGCTGACGGCATGTTAATATGTATTTGAGGAAAGGATTTGGTATGGTTATATTGACAGAAAGAGAGATTGAAGTATTAAAACTCGTTGCAAACGGGTATTCCAATGAAGAAATAGGCAAAATGCTATTTATAAGCAAGCATACTGCTAAAATGCATGTTAGTAATATTATTAAAAAATTATCCGTTAAAAGCAGGTGTGAATTAGCTTATATTGCTGCTAAAGAAAATATTTGTTAATTGTTACATTTTTGCTTGAGTGTTTTAAAAACTATATAATATCTATTATGAAGAAGATTTTTCTTGCAATAATCTTTTTGTTGATATCTGTTTTTTTTAACACTGCAAAAGCCGAAGATATTTTCAAAATAACGTCGGCCAATTTTGATGTTTCAAGCTCTGTTATAGTATTGTGTGCTCAAGAAAATACACAAACTCCGATTTTGAATAACCTAAAACTTGTTCATCTTGAAAATCCTTCACGTGCGTACTTTGATATCCCTTCTGCTACATTGAATATGTCAAAACAAGATTGGATTTTTAATACCAAAGGCATCAAAGAAGTTAAAATCAACCAGTTCTCAACCAACCCTAACATTGTTCGCGTTGTTATTTACTATGATGAAACGTTTAAAACCTCTGATTTAAAATTTTTAAGATTAAAAAATAATTTGATTATAAAATTTAAAAATACTGTTATAGGGGATGAATATTTTCACAATACTTACAGAGATGAGCATACATCTTCCAGTGATTTTTATGAGCATTTAACGGTTGAGGTTCCGTCATCGGAACAAAAAGATAATCTTGTTGACCAAATTCAACAAGCATTTAATACTACAGTACAGCAGACTCCGAAAATGGATTCCAATTTTGTTAAAAAAGATATTAAATTGAATTCAAAATATTATATAACTAAGATTACACCACGTGCAAATGCGGTATTATTAAACGGATTTGGTTCATTAACAATTGAAAAACCGCTTATTTTACAAAACCCCTTAAGGATTGTTTATGATATACCTAATGCCGTTGTAAATCGTGATATACGTAATAGTGAATTCCCTATAAATGAAACAGATACGGTTAAAATAGGTCAATTTGAAGTTAATAAAGCAAGACTTGTTGTAACAACCCCTAATGTAGAAAAATATATTCCTGTTTTTTCAACAGATAATCAATCTGTTCTAATTGCTGATTATACAAAATTGAATCACGCATCGCTTGCTAATAATTCTGCAAACATTGTTGCGTATAATTATGAGAAAAACACTCCGCAAACAAGTTCAATGATTCTTTCATTTAATCATCCTGTTGTTTACGGGTTGGATAGATTAAATTCAAGTTTAATTGTATATATGTATAATGCCTCAAGTTTCAATGAAGATAACTTTATTTCTGCATTCAAAAATACTCCGTTTTCAAATAGCAAAATTACTCTTATGCAGGGTATAGGTTTAAAACTTACTATTCCTATAACAAAGGATTGTTTAGTAAATTCTTATTTTGGGGCAGACGGCAGAACTTTAAAACTGCAAGTTACACGACCTCAGCAAGAAAAACCTCCGGTTGTTATTAATAATACAGGTGTCAAAACAGTTGTCATAGATCCGGGACACGGCGGCAGCGATTGCGGGGCTTTGCGGGCAAATATTGCTGAAAAAGAAATTACACTCGATGTATCAAAACGTGTCAGAGATATTTTAACCAAAAAGGGTTATAAAGTTTATATGACACGTGATATTGATAAAACCGTATCGTTGCAGGAACGTGTTGAGTATAGTGAAGCACTCCAACCTGATATTTTTGTAAGTATTCACGTTAATTCGAGTGAAAAACCGGCAATTACCGGAATAGAAACACATTATTATCGTCAGGAAAGCTTATCACTTGCTCAAACTGTTCATGCTGCTATGATAAGTAATATCAACAGTAACAATAGAGGCTTGTTTAAATCTAAATTTTATGTTATAAATCATACGACATCACCTGCAATATTAGTTGAAATAGGATTTTTATCAAATGCAGGTGAGAGAGCAGAGCTGGTAAGTGAAAAACGTAAAAATGCTACTGCAAAAGCTATTGCGGAGGGTATTCAAAATTATTTCAAATAATAAACCAATTGCATTTTTTGATTCCGGTGTAGGCGGTTTGACCGTCTATTCAAAGTTGAAAGCTCTTTTACCAAAAGAGGATTATATTTATTTTGGTGATACATTGCATATGCCTTATGGCGAAAAATCAAAAGAACAGCTTTTGGAGTATGCAGATGTGATTTTTAAATTTTTCCAAAAAAAAGATGTAAAAGCCGTAGTGATGGCTTGTAATACCACGTCTTCCGTAATTTATGATGATGTAAAAGACAAATACGGGTTTAAAATTTATCCTGTTATACAGTCTTGTGCAAAGATTTTGGCTGATTTACCGGTTAAGAAAATAGGTGTTTTTGCAACGCCTGCGACTGTAAATTCAAATGCTTATAAACGCGAAATTCAAAAATATAATCAAGAAATGGAAGTTATTCAAACAGCTTGTCCTGAATGGGTTAAAATAGTTGAAAATAATGCTATTGAGGACAATATTGATCTGATTAAAGTTAAACTTGATTATATGTTGCAATTTAAGCCTGAAAAAATTGTTCTTGGTTGCACTCATTACCCTTATCTTACAGGTGTTTTATCAAAATTTGTTCCTGAAGAGATGTTGATTGATCCTGCAATATATTTTTCGAAGTTTATAAAATCCGATTTGGAAAAATCGGGATTATTAGCTATGCAAGGTGTTAAAGAAGAATTTTATGTTACTTCTGAACCTGAAAAATTTGTTGAAGCTGCAAAATTATTTTACGAAATTAAAGATAAACCATTGTTATATGAGATTTAAACATTCTTCATAAGTTTCACAAATAATAATTTTATCTGATTTATGTAAATTCTCGTTGGTTATATTTAATGCTGTATAATTTTCTTTAATAGCATAAACAGGAATATTTCTTTTAATTGCTTCAAATACAGGTGTTGAACCTAATGAATTAAATGGCATTACGAGAAAATCCAGTTGTGAAATATCAATATCACCGCATCCGATTAATGGTGCTTGTGATAATCCAAGTAGAATGCAAGGTAAAAAAGTTGGTGTAATGTATTCTGCAGCGGCTTTTGGATTTACTAAATCAGAATATATCTTATAATTTTCAAATGCAGGTGCGTGAGCACAAGGAACTTGTAGTTCTTTTGAAATATAATGTGAAATTATTGCTTCCACTCCGCCTACAGGATCTGTACCAATACCTTGTGAATAGTTTTCATTATCATCATCTGAGTCTTCAAACAAACATACTATTGCAATTGCTGTTGCGCCTTTATTTATAAGATTTTTAGCCGACTCTTTTAATGTTTCTATATTTTTAACATTCCCTACCGATATATTATTCTCATTAATAAAAAATTCAACTCCAACATCTTCGTTTGTTATTTCATATCCTATAATATTTGTTCCATATACTGTTTTTACGGCATTTATCGTATTTATATGAACATTTAAGACGTCATTTGGTATATTTTTATCAAATACTATGCCTATTTTGTTTTGAGTTGATTCTTTGAGTGTTATTTCGCCTTTAAAAAAGCTATCTATTGAATATCCTTCAACGTAGAGCATATTGTCTGTAATTCCTGAAAAACAAGCTGCGTTGACAACATTAGGATTTACAATAATTTTAGCTTTTTTTGAAAATTTTCTGGCCCAAACACTTGCATCACCGGCATAACCTCCAATTGCCGCGCCGACTCCGGTAGGAACAATAAATGCACCAAATTTTTCACAAGTTTTTAACATAAAACTATTGTATTATAAATATGTATAAAATGGGATTTTATACTATATAAATATACTTTATATTACAGTGTAAATATTTTATCCAATTACATTTGCTAATGAATCAATTACAACAGGATCCCATTTTGAATCTTTTTTCATCGTTTCAATTGCTGAAGTTTTGTCCATCGCTTTTCTGTATGGTCTGTCGGAGGTCATGGCATTGAATACATCTGCTGCTGCAATAATTCTTGAACCCAAAGGTATTGATTGACCTTTTAATCCTTCAGGTTTTCCGCTGCCGTCATAACGCTCGGTTTGGTATGTGATATATGGAACAACTTCAGATAAGAAGTTGATATTCATCAACATATTAACGCCTGTTTTTATATGATTTTGGATTTGTTTTAATTCTTCATCTGATAGTTTGCCGTTTGTGGCAAAAATCTTTTCAGGTAAAGTTATTTTACCGATATTTTGTAGTAATGCTGCATAGTATATCAAATCTGTTGTTTTTTCGTTCAAACCTAAATCTTTGCAAATCAATTTTGCAAGGTTGGCCGTATTTTGTGAATGTGAAACTTTGTATTGTCCTTTTGCATCTACTGCTTTTGCCAGTTCTTCAACAAACTCTTGTTGATAATCGCATAGGTCACCTATTAAAGCTGTTAATTCAGCTCTTATATGCTGCATTTCAGGAATATCCGCATTTTCGTCCGCAATTATTTTATTTGTTTCATCTATTTTTGTTTGTAATTCTATTGATGTGGCAAAAAGCCTTGCTATACTGAGCATAAGCTTTAAGTATTCTTTGTTTAGAATTTTGTTATCAATAGTATTTAAGGCAATTACACCCAAAATACGTGAGGATGATCTCATTGCTATAAAAGTTGTTTCGCCATCTGAGGCAAAATCTTTTCCGCTAAAATCTATACTTATTTCGTGTCCCATATCTTCATCTGTGGAACCTGCTATCATCATCTTATTATCTTTAAGCAGATAAATTCTGCAAGAAACAATATCAATCATTTGCTTGATAGTATTAGCAATAGATGTATATATTGCATGTTCTTTATCAAAATTCAATACACTTAGGGTGTTTTGGGATGAATATATAGATATAAGTTCTCTAAGTTGATTTTTTAGATTATCTCGTTTGTTGTTATTTTTATTACTGATTTTTTTTGCTAAATCTTCTGAAATCAAATGCTCGGATATAAAATCACCTAAATTGAGCGCAAAAATTTCCTCTAAAGGGTCAGCATCTATCAAAAAATCAGATTGACTGAATAGTGAAACACCTTTTTTCTCTTCATTATTGTTCATTAAGTTTTCCTTCTATACATCTAGATATTCTTGTATACGGCATAAATAATAAAAACTTTAATGCTTTTTACAAAAATTCATACTTTAGTATGAGATTTTATTAAAAATCATTTATGAAATGTTATGTAAATATTTGTAAAATGTATACTAAATTCATTAAACTTTTTTTGAAAATTGCCGTAAGTGAATTAAGAACGGAGGCGAATTTAATGGAAAAAATTTTATCTAATGACGCTACTTATGATGATGTACTGAATTTTTTAAATTCATCTGAAGATGTTGATGGCGTGCTCCTTCATTGTTTGGAATCTATTCAGCCATCTATTAAAATTATTTCAGGCTCAAGTGAAGTCGACTATAATTTTGATGACTTTTTGAGAATTTTTGATGCACATGGTCTTGAAGGACTTGAATAAATTGCCCTAATGTACATTTAATGCTAAAATCTTCCTATGGCAGAAGATTTTAAGCATTATACTGTTATGAAAAATGAAGCTGTTGATGCGTTAGATTGCAAAGATGGCCTTATTTATGTTGATTGTACTCTAGGCGGAGGCGGTCATAGTGAATTGATATTAAAGCGTATACAGCCAAATGGTAAATTAATTGCATTTGATGTTGATGATGATGCCATAAATACCGCATCTGAAAGATTAAAAGAGTATAAAAATCTTACTATAGTCAAAAATTCTTATACTAATATAAGACAAGTTTTGGCTGATTTGGGTATAAAAAAAATTACAGGCGGTATTTTGTTTGATTTGGGAGCATCATACCACCAGTTGACGAAAGCAGAGAGAGGTTTTTCGTTTTCTAAAGATGCTCCGCTTGATATGAGATTTAACCAGTCTGCAGATTTTTCTGCTTATGATGTAGTAAATTCATACAGCGAAGATGAGCTTGTTAAAATATTTTCCGAATATGGAGAAGAAAGATTTTCAAAACGTATTGCAAAAGCTATTGTTGAATATAGAAAAAAAGAAAAAATTAAAACAACTTTACAATTGGCAAATTTAATTTCTAACTCAACACCAAAGATAAAATCATCTATTCATCCAGCTACACGTGTATTTCAGGCAATTAGAATAGAAGTTAATAATGAGTTAAAAAATGTAAAAAATACATTGAATGATGTGTTGGATTTGTTAGAGATTGGTGCTATAATAAGTGTGATAAGTTTCCATTCGTTAGAAGATAGAATAGTGAAACAATTATTCAAATATCACTCAGTGAGGTGCCATTGCAACAATCTAATTTGTACATGCCCTCCGCCAAAATTAGAGTTAATTAACAAAAAACCTATTATGGCAAGTGATGAGGAGATAAAACAAAATCCTCCGTCAAGGAGTGCAAAACTAAGAATCGCTAAAAGAGTGTAGTTGGGGAAAAGATAAAGTTGTTAAATACAGCAAGTCAGGAAAGTTTAAATAATTCTTATCAGGGATATGTCCAAAATCCAATAGAACAAGAATCTCAAGTTATTGAAGGGTATTTTTATAAAGAAAGTACGGTGAAGGACATGGCTATAAGAAAAGTAAATAAATCATTATGTGGACTTTTAATTTTGTCTATATTTGTGGCTTTCATAAGCTATTACTTTGTTATGTGTTCACAGCTTACACTTGATAATTTACGTAATCAAATTGTTGCATTAAATGATGAAAATTCTGAATTGCAGAATGATTTGGACAGATTGAAATCATTTAATAATGTTGATAATAAAATGGCACAATTTAATTTACTTCAAAAAGCAGATAAGGTTATTGAAGTGCCTGCAATTCCTGCAGTTGCGCAGGTTGATACAAAACAAATTGCATCTTCTGCTCCATTTAAATGGGCTATTGGTTATTAATTTTTAAGATGTATTCAAATGATATTACATATAAAACGGCGAATGTTTATACATTCGCCGTTTTGTATTATATATTTTGTCTTATTTAATTTGTTTTTTTACTCGGTTGAAAGTCTTTTCTTTGCCGATAATTGCAAGAATAGCAGTCATATCAGCTCCGCAAAGTCTGCCCGTCACTGCAGCTCTGATTGCCCACATTGTGACTTTCGGTTTGATTCCTTTTTCTTTATATTCACCTCTGAAAGCTTCTAATTTTTCGTGTAAGTTTTCTTCTGTCCATTCCCAGTTTTCAGCCTGTGATAAGAAAGTTTTCAATACATCTTGTGAAACTTCTGTATCCAATGTTTCTCTTGCTTTTTCATCAACTTCTACATCTTCTCCGAAGAAATAAGAAACTGCGTCGGTTATGTCTGATAATAAAGTCAAAGGTTCATATGTAACTTCAACCATTCTTGTATATTGCTCATCTGTTAATTCATTAAGGTTATATTTTGTTAAATATGGTTTTAATTTTTCTTTCAACTCAGGAATTGAAAGCCTTTTTATATAATGGCTGTTCATCCATTTCAATTTGTCATATTCAAAAATTGAATTAGAAGATGATATTTCACCAATTCTGAAATCTTGTGCAATTTCATCAACTGGTTTTATTTCCTGACCGTCAGAAGGTGCCCAGCCTAAAAGTGCAACAAAATTGATTAATGCTTCTGTTAAATACCCTTCTTTAACAAAATCAGAGACAGCAGTTGCACCGTGTCTTTTAGATAATTTACTTCTATCAGGTGCCAAAATCATACCTAAATGACCAAATCTTGGAACTTCAAAACCTAAAGCTTCAAATATAAGAATTTGTTTATATGTGTTTGAAATATGATCTTCACCTCTGATTACATGTGAAATTTTCATTAAAGCATCATCAATTACAACTGCAAAGTTGTATGTAGGTGCGCCATTTGACTTCATAATTACAAAGTCGCCTAAAAGGTTTGTATCAACATGCAATTTACCTTTTACTAAATCATCAAATTCTAATATTGATGAGTCGTGAAAAGCTTTTTGCGCTTTAGCTATGTTGAATCTGATTGCAGGTTTTCTGCCTTCAGCTCTTAATTTTGCTTTTTCTTCGTCCGTTAGGTTTTCACATTTTCTTGTATATACGTATGGTTTTTTATTTTTTGCAGCTTCTTCTTTTTCTGCTTCCAATTCTTCAGGAGTGCAGAAACATTCGTATGCGAAACCGCTATCCAAAAGTTGTTGAACATATTTTGGATAAATATCAAATCTTTCTGATTGTGTATATGGACCGTAAGGGCCTCCTACATCAGGACCTTCATCCCAGTTCAGACCTAATGCTTTCAAGCTGTCAAAAATATTATCAATATATTCTTGACTTGTACGTTCGGCATCTGTATCTTCTATTCTTAAAACAAATTTTCCGTTATTCTTTTTGGCAAATAAATAGTTAAAAAGCGCTGTACGTGCTGTTCCCACGTGAAGATTTCCGCTTGGGGAAGGCGCTATTCTTACTCTTACTTCTGACATATTTTTCCCTCTTTTCTATGTGTTTAGAATATCATGGATAAAATTTTCTTTCAAGAAGCAATAATTATACTAAACTTTTCTTTTATATTAAGAAATATTAATAATTATATACTACTAAAACCCAGTAATAACAATGCTTTTAAAAATAGTATATATTTTGTATTTAAAAAATAGCACTTTTTTCTATCTTGATGTTTTTATTAATATATAGATAACGTATTGATATGGATAAAAGGAGAAAATATGGCTAGAGTTTTGATTTCAATGCCCGAGGAATTTTTGAACAAGATTGATCAAGTTGCAGATGGTGAAAATAGATCTCGCAGCGAACTTATTAGAGAAGCTCTAAGGAGTTATATTTATAAGCAAAAAATTCGTGAATCTGCCTCTGCAGGTAAAAATGCTGATCTTTTGGAAAGTTTGCTTCAGTAAAAATATTTGTTTTAAAGCAAGTCATTTAGTCAAAAATTATTACCACCCTTTCTTAAGAAAGGGTGGTAATATTTTAGAAAGATTATTTTTGTATCACTATTAATTTTCTTGTATGGTTTTGTTCAAGCGGGAGTTTATATTCTATAATATCAACAACTTTTGCTTTTAATTTTTTCAATTCTTTGTGAGCATCTTGTATTTCTTCGTCTGTTTTAATAGATTTATATGCAATAAAATATCCGTCTTTTTTTAAAAGAGGCATTGCATAGTTTAGAATAATTTTAAGCGGTGCAACAGCACGTGAAGTTATTAAGTCATATTGGCCGATAATATTTTCTGCTCTTTGGCACATCGGAGTTAAATTTTTTATATTTAGTTCTTGTTTCAAGTTTTCTATAGATGATATTTTTTTTCTTATACTGTCGAGAGCCGTAACTTGTATGTTTGGATATGTAATTGCAATTGGTATAGCCGGAAATCCACCGCCTGTACCTATATCCAATAGAGTGTCTGCTTTAATGTTGTATTTTTTAAAAAATAATTCTATTTGCAGGCTGTCAAAAATATGTTTTTCCCATAAAAATTTTTCATCATTTTTTGAAATTAAATTTAGTACAGAATTTTGTTTCAAAAAAGTTTCCATATATTTTTCATATAATTTTTTATCTGGCAATCTTTTTAAACTCCTCTTCTCCAACGCGAATTTTTATATCATTAATTCTGGCCTCAATCTTATCTATATTTTCTTTGTAGTTGCTGTTTATTACCAGATCATAGGCAATTTTGAAGTATTTGTATGCGGATTTATCATTTCGCCTGTTAAAGTAGAAATCACCAAGCGCAGTTGATGCTGAAATTATATAAAAAGTTTCATTGAGTTCATTTGCGCTATTCAATGCCCGTTTGTAATATTCAAGGGCTTTTGCAGGGTTTTTTGCAGAATAAATTTCTGCAAGTTTCATTGCTGTAGAATAAATCCCGCTTAAATTTTGATTTTGTTTATCAATTTTAAAACTTTCTTTGTAGTATTTTACAGCAAGCTCACTGTCGCCCATTTCATCATACATAACGGCTATATTTGAAAGTGCGCCGGACATATATTCGGAATCTGTTTCGGAGCCTATACATTTTTTGTAATATTTTATTGCGGACTCGTCATCATCAAGGTCCTCAAGAACGTTGGCATATTTGTAATATAATTCTGCCAGAACCAGTTTGTTGACATTTTCTTCCGAATATTCAAGGGCTTTTTCATAATATTTTTCTGATATGTTAGCATCGTTTGAAAGTGTTGCAAGCATATTATATGCTTTAATCTTTAATTCTGCTGACACATTTTCTTTTTCAATTTCCAAAAGAAGATTTTTAGCTTTATCTTTTTTGAAAATCATATAGTATACATTTGCAATGTTGTATTTCATTTCATTGGCATTTTCAATATCACCTACAGAATTGTAAAAATCTTTTGCCATTTCATAATACTTCTGTGCATCATACCAATTTGAGAGGTTTTGATAATTTTGTGCAAGTTTTGTATAAATTGTCGGTAAATATGTGTAATAATCTTCTTCATTCTTTTTCAAAAGTGCTTTTTGATAAAGTGCAACAGCGTGCTTGTAATTAAATACGTTTTCTTCATTTTGTGCTCGACTCAAAAGTTCTTTAAATGATAGTTTGCTGTCTTCTTTTTCTTCTTGCTTTCTTTTGTCTGTAAAAGTTACATAATTTTTAATGGAATCTGCAATTGTGTTTAGAATACCAAGATCTCCTTCATCAAAAATGAAGGACATTTTTTTGATTTTTTCATTTTTTTCGGCTTTTATATCAACTATCGGTTCTTCCGGTAGTTCTTTTGCCTGTTCTGAGTAATTTGTATAACTTGCTTCCGGAGATATATCTTGTGCTACCAGTATTGGCTTTTGAGGAATGAACATGCTATGATATTCAATTTCATTTCTCATTGTTTGACGTGATAACAACAAATCTCTTTCAAGAGGTTTTATCGGCAATTGCGTATTATACAAATCCACACAGCCTTGATGAATTTTGGTTGCAACATTTTCCGA
This sequence comes from Isotricha sp. YL-2021a, assembly GCA_023806865.1. NCBI lineage: Eukaryota > Ciliophora > Litostomatea > Vestibuliferida > Isotrichidae > Isotricha > Isotricha sp. YL-2021a. The sequence goes on along the minus strand of JAJJLH010002423.1, from coordinate 1,030 downwards.
AATTGAATTTTCGGCAATAATTTTATAGTAATCTTGAAGATACAGACTTTCTCCATCACGTGACAAAAGTAAATTGTCTATGAAAAAATTAGCTTTTTCTTCATTATATAGCTGCAAAGTTTTAAGTAATTTGATACTTATCGGATGACGTACAATAGCTAAAAATCTAAAAAGATGCCCGCTAACAGGATCTACTAATGATAATGCCTCTCTCAAAATAAAGTCATTAAATGTAACAAGACTTTTTGAAAATGCATCCAAAAAATCTATAAGCTGCATTTGTTTATGTTTCATGAGTTTTATTGCCAGATTTGTATAGAAAAAATACCCTCTTGAATGTTTGTATAATTCATCTGATAAAGGTCCTATTTGTTTAAAATCTTCCGAACGCAAGAATTTTTCAAACAAAGGTTTTTCAAGTGCTAGTACACTGACTTTTTTGTATGGAATATCAAAATCTTCATTTTTAAAAGTTCTGGTGATTAAAATGATTTTTATGTTTTGTTTTGTGCATAAATGTCTTAAAAAAACATATATTGCATTCTTGTTGGTTTTTAGAATTTCTTCAAAGGAATTTATTATTATTAGTATGGGTTTTTCTATGTGTTCAAAATAGGAATTAATTCTTTGAGTAAAATTTTCAAATTTAGTTCTAATAGGTTTGATTTTACCCATAGCAGTATAATTTTTAAATTCTTCAAAAAATTTTAGCAAAATATCGTCTAAAATAGTTGTTTCAAAACAGTTATATTTTAAAACTATGCAATCCGGATTTAAAAAATTTAAACAATGGTCTATAAGAGCAGTTTTACCTGTTCCGAGATACCCGTTTACAACTAATAGTTTTGAATTATTAGTGAAAAACTCATTAACGGATTCTATTTGTTTAGAACAATTTTCCAAAAAATATTGGTTCAAATTGCTTTGTTTTTGAATAGTTTTTATGTCTGTTGAAAAATCCTTAAAACAGTATTGCATACAGCTATATTAATTGATTTTAATTTTTTTTGCAAATTTATTGTAAATAATT